>PVLC010000730.1:0-174199 GCA_004027655.1 Graphiurus murinus
AAAAAAAAGTCTCCAAGATAAGTAAAAAAGCAAAGTAAAAATGAATAAATGAATGGTCTAATAAATAAAATATGTAGTTATATGATTATTAGTACATAGACTAACTAGTAAAGCCTAACAATTTCCTCATATGGTCATCTAATATAACTCTAGCTAAGTTTTTACTGTCTTTTCTTGTTTAAATTTCTTCACATGAAAGTAGAGAGAATAATAGAATAATCCTCCTCATATGTATACATCATCCATATTCAATTACCAGAATTTTACCCAGTTACTTCTTACTTTTTCTTGTTTCTGCTTTATTATGAAGTATTTTTAATGCATATCCTAAATACTGACATTTCCTTTTTTTTTTTTTTTTTTCTTTTGGCAGTACTTGGGTTGAACCCAGGGCCATTCTACCTCTGAGTTACAACCTCAGCCCTATTCTTTATCCTTTATTTTTGAAACAGGATCTCACTAAGTTGCGGAGGGCCTCACTAAGTAGCTGAGGCTCGCAGTGAATGTGCGATCCTCCTGTCTCAGCCTCCCAAGTACTAGGATTATAAGTGTGCGCCACCACGCCTGGCTAAACACTGACATTTCATTGCTATGTACCTCACTGTATGTCTCCAATATATATGGATATTTATTTGCATACACACAGTACCATTAACACCCTCAACACTGTTGCCATGGACTGACCTTAACTCCCCTCCCTGCGATTGAAATATTGAAGCTCTAATCCTAATGCATTAGAAGGTGGGACCTTAGGGAGATAATTAGTTCATGAGTAGAACCTCATAAACGTGATTAGTGCCTTTACAAGGGAGGCCAGGGAGTTCCTTAGCTCTCTTTCTGCCAAGTGAAGCTATGAGAAGTTGGCTGTGTGCAAACCAGGAAGTGTACTTGCCACACCCTGATCTTGAACTTCTCATCCTCCAGGACTGTGAGCAATAAATGATTATCTAAGCCACCCATTCTGTGAGACTTTTCTACAGCAGCCTAATCTGACTAGGAAAATATTTAACAACAACATTTTATTGTTACAAAAATAAAGTTATTATTCAATATCCAATCCCTTTTCAATGATCTAAAAACAGTCTCTTAAAAGGTTTCCATATTTCTTTTAAATGCAATGACCATAACATTGAGCCATTCTTTCATTAAGACATTTTAATTTAGAGCAGTATCCTCTACCTTTTTTTATTTTTTGTGCCATTGACTTGCTGAAGCAACAAATTTGGTTTCTGTAGAATGTCTCAGTTTGCTTTTATCCTTTAATTTGTTTCTTTATTTTTCTATGATTTCTGAGAACTGGCTAAGGCTTGATTAGAATGAGATAGGTTAGTTGTTTACACAACAACTCAAGTGATATTTTAAGCACATTATTTCCACATAAGACTTTATAAGTTTATCAAAGGTCTAGCTCCAATCCTGGTTCACTAGATGCATATAGAAATGCTTGGAATCTTCAAAATACTTGAAGATATTTCCTTTTCTTGTAGGAAGTTTTTCATGAATGAAGGTAAGGATTTAGAAATGTTTGGTTCTACTAGCTAAATAGGTGGTATTAGATATAGGGGAACTTTGAAAGTCTGCAAGTTCCTTGTCCAATAAATATCAATCTTGGATTGCTGAGTAGTAGGAAGCAAATTCCTAACAAAAAAAAATGAGAAATAACTTATTTCCTTATTTGTACCATGGCTGCACTTTTATTTTTTAAACTTAACATTTTTAATTCTCTAGAGTTTGCTAACTAAATTTGGAAAGCACACTCACTTTAAAAAACATTTATTCATTCATTTAATTGGATGTTTATTCATTCATTAATAATCACTGAGTGCCCACTTAATGCCATTCTAGGCACTGGGACAGAGACAAGAAATCTCTTCAATTATTTAACTTCAGTTAAAACTATTCAGCACGTAATATGTGTGCATACAGTGTAGAAAGAATGCATACGGTTTTACTATGATACAAAACAGTGTTAGACATATCACCTGCCTTCCTGATGTCTTAGTCTACAGGTTGAGACAAACACACCCATGTCATTCTAGAACAAACTGTGCTAGATTAGAAAGACAAGTAAGATGCTATGCTATTAACATAAGGGAATGATTTTAATGGTTTCTAACTAAAAGCTCTGAGCCTCTCCTTTCATTAAATTCCTCATTTGGCTGTAATAAAAATGCTCAAAATAATTGAGTTTGATATGTCTCTTTCATATGTCTTAAAAAGTTGGATTTGGGTTGTGTTCAAAATAGACTTCATCGTGAAATTATGAGCACATATTTTTGATCAAGAATGATCTGTTGCTTCATTTGTTTTATTATTCACTAGCTAAAAGCAGTTGAGAGATAATTGGTGCATAGCCCGCTTTATTATTTGCTTGTTTTGTTATTATACACTGGCAGGTCTCTTCCTCCCCCTCATCCCCTTAATCCTGAACTGTGTTCAGAGAGAGGTGGCCGGCTGAGTGGGCCTGTGGGAGCAAGGTACACGTCAAGTCAAAGACATTGAAAGAAATCCATTATCCAGGTAAATGTCACGATGCTTTGCACAGAAGCCTGATCAGGAACTAGTCATTCTTGAAAGAAGAAAGTGTGGAGTACTAGCTTGGCATGATGCTTGTAATCCCAGTACTTGGGAGGCAGAGACAGGAGGACAGCAGGTTTGCAGCCAGCCTCATCAACTTAGTGAGGCCCTCCACAACTTAGTGAGACCCTGTTTCAAAATAAGAAATAAAATAGGGTTAGGGGTAGAGTTCAAAGGTAGAATGCCCCTGGGTTCCACCCCAACACCAAAAATAAATGAATAAATGAATAAATGAATGAATAAATAAATAAATAGTGTGGAGTATTAGAGAAAAATTGAAGTTCACATCCAGATCTCTATTTTTTGTCTAATATAGAACTTTTAGGCTTCAAAAGCAGGCCGTGCTTTGCCATCCTGACATAATTAGGCAAAGACCGAGACAAGCACAGCTCTCAGTAGCCCCACTTTATTTTCATTAGTTGGTGCTACCTGACATCAAGTTCCAGCAATCACACTGTGGACTTCTGACTGGGAGCATGGTGTGCTAGAAACATTCTTAAATATCCCTGAAGGCAAGTGTTTATGACCTGGCTTGGCCATTTATTAGCTCCATAGTTAGGGGCAAGTCCCTTGACTTCTCTGATTCTCACTTCAAGTGCAAAATGGGATTAGAATAATTTAAAGAGCTATGTTTGAGAATAACATGTGATCATTAATGTAAAAGAACTCTGAAAACTGTACAAATATAAGGATCACAATCTGTCTTCTTGGTCATAAGTTTTGGACAATCTTTTCTCTCTTTGCCTTTGTATTTTCAAACTTAATTATTTGCTTCTATGTCTAGAAAAGTTTGCCTCTGGAGTTAAAATAAAATAGATATAGATTCTTCCCTTTGGTTGACTTTACAGACACAAATGTAGGCAGTGACAAGGTGATATCACAAGTTAGAGTAACACAGGGAAGGGACTTGTCTAGTAAGTGGTAAAGGATTAAGGGTCCTAACCCTTTACCTATTTCAAATAAACTAGTTACTCATGATCAAGTTAGAGTTCAGGATATGAGTGTAAGCAAGTTAGAGGAAAGAGTAAGCATGTAATATGGGTGAGAGGGAAAATAGAATCTGGCTGCAGTAGGCAAGGAGATAAGAACAGAGGGGAGAATTTGAAGGAGAGGGAGAAGAGAGGAAAAGGGAAAGAAGACAGGTGTGGATGGGGAGAGAGGCTGCCAGGGACCTTAGAGGCTCTTGGTAGCCTCTGGATCTACACCTCAGCTGCACTTTGCAATCATGCATGAAACTGTAAAAATAATGGTGCTTGATTCTTACTCCTGGAAATTCTGGTTTAACTGGTCTAGGGTAGGTTTTTAATGATTTCTAATCTGCAGCCAAGGCTGGGAGCCAAAGAACTAAGACAATGTCTCCCTAACTTCCATGTCCATACAATTCACCTTGAAAACATACAGGTCTAGGGTGAGCCTGAGATTTTGTATCCCTCCCAGCTCCTAACAGGCTCCTATCAAGCTTGTCTCTGACTTCCTTCAAGAGACGGAAGGTGATTGAAACAGTTACACAATAATGGCCATGACGATGTCAACAGTGGCTAACATTTAGTGCATGTGAAATAGGTGCCGAGCACTGTGTCCAGGGATTCCGGAGTTATCTTTTTAATGTTCTCATACTGACTTTGTAAGGGTTGGTGTTATTATTAACCCTACTTTACACTTGAAAAATGAGGCAAAAAAAGTTGAGCATCTTATCTATGTTTAGAAATCTGGTAAATATATTTGAATTCTGATAGCCTGATGCTGAGCCTGTGCTTTAAGGACTGAATTATCTTGGTTTTGAAATGAGTGTGCATAACTCAGGAGAAAACAAATATCTGAAACAAGGAAGCATATCTGGAACCGGCTGCAAACTGGCACAGAGATATCTAAGGTTAAAACCTACAACCATGGCTTTTGACTATGGGAACTGATATGGGGCGTGGCCTGAGAATTATTGCAGGAAAAAAAAATGAGCTCTTTATTCTGGGTAAGGCGAATCACAGATAGCTTTGTCAAGGTTCATGGTATGGTCCCAACTTTATTTGCTCATGTAATCACTTGGGCACATTTTTAAAATCCTAATGTGTAGGCCATACCCTAAATCAGATAAAAAAGACTCTCTGGGAATAGAGCACAGCACTTTTTAAAGCTTCCCAGGGTTTCCAAACTGTAGCTAAGGTTGCACTGGGTCACAGGTTTTGGAGAGTGGGGTCCTGGGAGGAAACTGAAACCCCTGATGCTAAGTCTAAATGTTACAGTTCTAGGCAGTCAGGAATTCTTTCTCTGAACTCCTCTGACTTCTCTCTCCACCTCTAGGCCACATGTCACCTTTAACATGGGCATTTGTGCCTTTACCCAGCTCCTTTTGGGGACTTTAGGTTTGGGGACTGCAGAACAGTGTAGTATAAAACAGTACCACACAAAAGGTTTTTCCCTAGTCGGTGTACCAGAGAGAAGCTCATAACAACAAAGCTTTCTATAACCGAATCAGTTAAAGTAACATTGGTTACATACATACATATTGCTGTCTTTGAGAATTTCAGAGAATATCACATTGAAAAGCCTTAAGATGTTTTGCAGCAAGGAAACATCTCTAACTTTGTCTCACTGAGGGGTCCCAAGAATTATTTTAATGTAAATTCTGCTATTCTGTTTCTTATACATATTTTTGGAGTGTACAACAAAAATAAAATAATCTTATGCATTAAAATCTGGCATAAGAAACCAAATAATGACAGTTTAACTAATATCACTACTACTAATAATAATAATACCAAATCTTATAGAGTGGTTGTAAAGGAGCAATTTAAACAAGATTATAAGTAATAAATTTGATAAATAATATAAGTTAAATGACATCATATAAGCAATGTGCCTATTATAGTTCCCCATGCTGGTGAGTTCCTTTCTTTTTCATCTCGTATAGATCGTATATCATACACACAGAGAGAACCAAAACAACCATGATCCCAGCTGTATTTCTTCTTTCAAGACAGTAGGAAGATTTTGTAATTCATAGGTGGGTGTCAGAGCATTAAATGCCACCTAAATTAATAATCTCCTCAGCACTTCCTCTATTATTAATGGTTATAGAAAAGAAGAAAACATTAAAATTCACCTTGGGGACTCAGGATTTGTTGTTCATTTATGGACAGAGCATTTACTGTGTAGTCGACATGTGCAAGGCACTCTGAGAGATACAAAAATTGACAAGACCTGGTGTAATGATACACTGTCCGCCACACCTCTTGCACATGCCACCAAGGCAGATGTCGATACGGGAGCTGTCCTGCACTGGGAAGAGGGAAAGGTCTGAATTCTCCCACACAAGTGGATCCCACCTCTATGTTCCTGGGTGTTTTGCATGCCTGTCTATTGTGAACTCTGAGCAAAGTACAATGGCTGGCCCTCAGTAAGTATTTTACAACCAGCTACCCAATGAATCAGACACGGGGTTTCCATCAGTATTCTCACTGCTGTGACCCCAGCAACCTAACCACACAACTCAGAGGAAGGAGGATTTATTTGCTCACAGTTCTGAAGATCTCAGGGGTTCAGTTCATGGTAGGCTGGTTACATGTGTGGAGCTCAGGGCACGGCAGCAGGAGGCCGAGAGGACAGAGCATGGCATCTGCTCTCACATCATGAAGGCAGGATGCAACAGAGACACCAAGGCTACAACCCCAGGGACCCCTGCTTAGCAAGCAAGCCCATCTCCAACACGGCTGCCTTGTCTGCATGAGTTCTAGGGGGACATTCTGAATTCAAACCATTATACACAGGATCATTCTTCCATAATACAAGAACCCTGAGGGTTCTGATAGAGAGAAGTATATGCAGATCTATCTGGACCTATTATTTTATAAACAGTAAAACAAGACTGTGTGATTGTGTCATGATTAGATATAGAATGCTCACGTATTAAGCTCAAGGTTGATATAGTTAGGTCTTGAGACTAGTGATCTCATTGGAGACCTAAGGTGATAGGGTGTGGTTGGAGAAGGTGGGTCCCTGGGGTGTGGCTTTAGGGACTGTGCTTGTCTTTGACTCCCCTTGCTTGCTTGCTTTCTCCCTTGCTTCTAGCTTCCATGATCTGAGGAGCAAAGCCTCATGCTCCTCTCCCTTTCTCTGTTTCCTGCTACTATGCCGTGATCCACAGCCCTTGGTCTCACGTGGACTAAACCCCAAAATCTCCATGGAAACTGTGAGCAAATAAAGTTTCCTTCCCCTAAGTTACATGGTCATTGGATGATAGCAGTGAATGCTGACTAGCACCAGTTGTGTCAGTTGTTGAGGGCACACAGCCCAACTCACACACTGCATCTCCTCTCCCCACCAAGACTCAGTGGGTTTTGGGTATAAAACCAGCTCTTATCAGACGATACTGGGTTTGAGTGAAAGATGAGGAATGAAGAACAGAAAGCTCTACTTTTACTAATAGTCTTTGTTTTGTTTTTTAAACTTAGCTTTGTTTTCTCCCTTTGGTATATTCTAAGAAAGCCTGGTGAGTCATGGGGAACTATCGTTTTGTTACATAAGATATGAACCCAAATTAGAGGCAGGACCATGAACTTTAAAAAAATATATATAGACTTTTTAAAAAATGGACTTTTCTGTGTCTCTTATGGATTTGTTCTTTTTGTTTTATTATGAGACTATTTATTTTATTTTTTGGCAGTGGTTGAACACAGGGGCATTTTATCACTGAGCTACAACTCCAGGCTTTTTTAAATTTTTTGTTTATTTTGAAACAGGATCTCACGAGGATGCTTAGGGCCTCTCTAACTTGCTGAGCTTGGTTTTGAACTTGCAATTCTCCTGTCTCAGCCCCGCAAATACTTGCATGTGGCAGCATGCAGCACCACACCCTGAGAGGGCTTCCTTCAATGGAAGAAGCATAGCTAGCTGCAAGCCATTAGATTGTGAGGCTCCCATCCTACCCCAGACTTTCCACAACAAATATTAAAAGTGTAAAATATTGTGATGACCATCTGTACCATAAAAGTCTAAGGGAAGAAAAGAGCCTCAATCCTGCCTTTGGCCAAATGACCCACAATAGGTGACACAAGAAAGTAGCCGCTGACATTTTGTGTTTCAAAATCTCTAAAAGAACCTTCAGCAGCACTCTGAGTGGTTACATGGTCAAATTAGGCAGAAGTGTACACAGTAAATACCCTTTCCTAACTTTGTCTTTCTATATAAAAGGCAAGAGCTCTTGCAAAGCAATTAAATTCACCAACATTTCAGGCTCCCCTCCCCCAATAATGAGTGATTCTATGATTTGAGATTTCCAAAATGTGAAAAAGGTATTCCTCCCTTTAACCTTGGCAGTGGGGCTAATTTTATTTTTAATATTCAGGGGTAGTTCAGGACTCTTTCTAGACCAAAGCTTGAAAATTATATTTTCAAGTTTTTTTTATCTTAAATATACAAATGCAGTGTTTCTTAGGCTTTTGTTAAACATTTGGAGATAAAAACTAAAACATGTCTCAGATTTATGCCTTATATCTTGGTTTTAATGAGAGGAATATAGACGCTTTGTTTTTAAGTGAACCTGCTTTATGCATTATACATAATCCTCTGCAATATCGTTACTTGAGCATACCCGAGAGCCAGAGAGAAATGAAATTTGTCATTCAATTTTACCTGCATATGCTAACAGAAATGGTAAACAAAAAGATGAGAGCCAGGAACCCTAAATCTTTCATGAGTACATGTTTTATCTTTAGCTTAGCCTTTATATTTAAAGTAAATTTAGAAAGGTTGAATAGGGAAAGGAAACATGGGTAGTATTTGCAATCTAGAGTTTCATATCTCAGATGTACAGTCAAACGTAAGGGGTTGTGGGAGAGGCAATGCAGATCAGCAGTCTGAAGTAGGGCAGGTGAAAGCTATTTGACATTGGACCAAATTTTGCTACATGCTACCATGGGTAGAAATCTCAAGATATAGCCAGGCATGGCGGCTCATGCTTGTAATCCCAGCATTTGGGAGGCTGAGACCAGAGAATCCAGGTTCACAGCCAGCCTCAGCTACCTAGTGAGGCATTCCGCAACTTAGTGAGACCCTGTTTCAAAATAAAGAATAAAAAATAGGGCTGAGGGTGTAGCTGGGAGGTAGAATGCCCCTGAGTTCAATCCCCAGTACCACACACACACACACACACACACACACACACACACACACACACATACACAAAAAGAAATCTCGAGATATCATTAGATATCATTGCAATGAACTGATCAGAGAGGAATCATGCCATAAATTTCATTCTCCATCTACCTTGAGCTTAGTGGAGTCAACCTACAGGGGCCACTTGGTATTGCTAACGTGGGTCACTGGCTATAGCCCCTCTACAACTCTCATCTCTCTCCCACCTGCTGCTAGGCGCCTGGAGCCACTCTTTCCAATAGAGGCTTTTTGTTGTTGTTGTTTTGTTTTTGTTTTTGTTTTTAACAGTAGAAATAGTAAATTATAAGTCCTAATAATAGATCTCACTAATTACAAATCCTCTCTCTTAGAAAAACATTTTTTATGACAAAGGTTCTAGTATAACCTGATAGAGGTAAAAATTATATCCCTACCCTATGATGTTTTAACTAGATTTTTTGACAGTTTAGGCAATAAGCAGAGAATTTGTCTAGCATTAATTAAAAATTATAAGAACTTAAGAAACTTTAATAATGTCTGAAATGATTTAAAAATGCTTCTCCTCACTGCTACTTACAGTAAATTAAGTATTCCTCTATGATAGGAGCATGGAGACTTTAAGCCACATCAGTTACTAGTTACTTGGAGTAGGCTTGAGGTCATTCTTCACTATCAGACTGAGTATTATTAAATGGAACGGATTGATCACAAAAATATATGCTAAGAACTAGGTGTGGTGGTGCATGCCTGTAATGCCAGTACTTGAGAGGCTGAAACAGGAGGATCACAGGTTTGAGGACAGCCACAGCAATGTAATGAGACTCTAAGCGACCCAGGGAGACCCCATTTTAAAACTAAAAATAAAAAAGGGCTGGGGGTATAGCTTGGAGGTAGAATGCCCTTGAGTTCAATTCCCAATACAAAAAAAATAAAAAAGCCAGTCTATATGGCTATGTAGAAATAGATCATGTAGTGGAAAACTGTAAAGGGAAAATAAGTCAACTACTGAGGTGGAAGGAGACTGGAAGGTCTAAAAAATTTAGAAGTGGGTTAGGTGAGGCCTGTTATTCTTTTGGTCCTGTGAACATCATTACCATTTATGAGCTGTGGGACCCTAAGTAAACTACTCAATATACCTAAGCCTCAGGCTTTTATAGGGTGATTGGGTATAGTAACTATGGCAGAGGGATGAAAAGTGTTCATCAAACTGGCCATGGCAGTGCAGGCCTGTAATCCCAGTGCTTGGGAGGCTAGACAGGCGGGTCATGGGTTTGAGGCCAGCCTCAGCAAAATCCTAAACAAGTTAGTGAGACTTTGTTTGAAAATAAAAATTAAAATACGGCTTAGGGTATAACTTGGAGGTAGAATGTCCTGGAGTTAAGTTTGGAGTACCCAAAACAACAACAAGAAAAGAAGTGTTCACCATTGATGGATTTTAGGCATTAGAATGACTTCATTTCTTAGTCTCTCTTGAAGTTAGGTTTCATGGGACATGAAGACTAATTTCTAAAGCCGAAGAATGTAGATGAAAGTAAAGCCACGGACTTCTGTGTCTGGCCCTTGTAGACATCCTGCATGGCCCTGGAGCTCATGCAAACCTCTGGCCTAGTGACTTAGAGACTGTGTGTTTCAACTAAGATTGCCACCAATGTAAAGGAGAGTGGCCCAGCATGCATGTGACTTTATGAGAACATGAAATAAACGTATTTCTATTAAGACTCTGAAATTTCCTTCCTTCCTTCCTTCCTTCCTTCCTTCCTTCCTTCCTTCCTTCCTTCCTTCCTTCCTTCCTTCCCCTTCCCCTTCCCCTTCCCCTTCCCCTTCCCCTTCCCTTGCCTGCCTACCTGTCTGCCTGCCATTTTTCCTGGCATAGCCTAATCCATCCTGATGAATACAATATGTCACACTTTTCATCCAGCTACAAGGATTAATCAATAGCAGGGTTATACTTCTAGGGACACAGGGACACATAATAAATCATTAATATATTTTATTGATTCCTATAACCCAAATCATTATTTTAAAGATAAAAAATGCAAAGCCTTAGAGAAGCTACATGATGTGCCTATGACCAAGTAGCTAACATTAGATACAGCTAAAGATTTCTAACCTAGGCTTGTTATGATGGTGTAGGTTTTTCCCTAACTCACGTATGCCAATCAAAGAAAGAAACATGGATGCATTGAATATGTTCAGTGAGGTTAGTCTATTAAATGAGAACTGAATTTATTTTTTAAGAAATAGCTAATAAGTTGAGGATTTTGTGATAGCCAAACAATATTGTAAATATTATTTTATTAATCTTAAAATTCTTGGGTAGTTTTTATTAGGTAGGAGTTTAATGATTTTATATCTACTCATGAAACTTTTCACATTTGGGGGGAAAGAAGTAATTTCCTCTAACTTTTCATTCTTTTTCTTACTTTTAAAAATCTTTTAGTAAATTTCTGGAAGTAATAATGATCTATTAAATAAAAGTGATCCTTTTAAAAAATCTAAGTAAACACTTACTTTTAGAATGGCATGTAGATTATTAAATTGCAAAACCTTAGAAAAATTTGTTTTATTTCAAGTACTTTTAATATCTTTAAAATTACTACAATTAGACTATAATTTTAAGTTAGAAATTTTTCTCGTTGTAACTTCCCATCATGAGTGGCTGTGTGACAGAATTCTTCCTCATAGGTAGCTATGCTTCCTCAACTCCAGAGAACCCAAAAGCCCTCTGGGGTTGATCCATGCTCCGTTTCCAACTGTTGATTCTTTTTTTTTTTTTTTTTTTGCGGTACTGGGGATTGAACTCAGGGGCATTCTACCTCCGAGCTATACTCCCAGCCCTATGTTTTATTCTTTATTTTGAAACCGAGTCTCACTAAGTTGGGGAGTGCCTCACTAGGTAGCTGAGGCTGGCCTCGAACCTGGATCCTCTGGTCTCAGCCTCCCGAATGCTGGGATTGCAAGCGTGCGCCACCACGCCCGGCTCCAACTGTTGATTCTAAAACAGGCAGTATAAAATTGCAATTGTTTTGATCCTTAATCTTTTAGAATATTCTTTAGCATAACTTTTCAGCACAGCAGCTACAAACACGGACTTTGGAATTCTAGTAGGCATACCCTTTAGTTTTGTGATCTTAGGCAAATGAACTTTTGAAGCCTTGGTTTTCATATTTGTAAAATAAGTCCCATCTTAAAGAGTGTTACCAAGTCTAAAGTGACATAAAATGCACACTGTTTCGCAGAGAATAAATAATAATAGTTATTAAATAATTTTAGAAACCAGCTTAAATGATAATGATTATATAACCTATAATGCATCCATATATACATATACACATATATAGGTGTGTGTGTGTGTGTGTGTGTAAACTTTTTGGCATGAAATAATTCCTCATACTATTTATAGGACTGAGGAAATTAGAAGTGCTCTAAAATGTAACAATAGGGAAATAGTTAAGTAAATCACAAGACACCAGTGTGATAAAGTTTACGGGATGTTTTTGTTGATGTCAGTCATAAGTGTTTTCCATGCTCTGGATTGCGAATATTAAGCAGGTTACTTTAATGATGTACCCCAAACCACACGCCACATACAAAAAGCATGGCATTTCTGGAGAAGGGGGGTGAAGGCACTGCCTTGGGTAGGATTTGCACCCTGCCTGAGCACCTGCCTTCTTGGTTTCAGCTGCTGCTTTTGTGACCTATTTTGGCTGTTGCCTGTGGATGCTTACATGTCGCTGTTGGCTGGCTCCTGCATCCATGCACAGCCATCTATCCATTGCTTCCTGGCTTAGCCAGCCCATGTGGTGGCACTGACCCCCCCTTGACCCCAAGCGTCCCTGGCTCTTCCCCTTCTCTCACTAAGAGTTCAAGTACCACTTGCTCCTGATGTGGGGTTCTAATGTCACATGCACAACTTTACTTCCCGCTGCAGGCTGGCCCTCTGCTCTGCTGTCCACCACCGGAGGCTCTGATCCTCCTGGTCTACAGTGATTTTCTGTAGACCAAGGAAATTCCTGCCCCTGTATTTGGCTTTTTCTAAATTCCATAAGTGTTGAGTGGGGGTGTGTGATGGGATGAGGGGCATGGACTGGGAGACTTTAGGCCCCTAGAGACCAGTTCCCAACCACTGAAACATAGGCCCTCTCCGTCACTGAATGCAGTACTTGCTGATGACTTTACTTACCTCTCTGACCACCCAAGCCCGGTGCAGACTCTCATCAATTCCACTTTCACTTTCCCCAGTGGCTGCTGCTTCTTTTAGGCCGTCTACTGCCCCTGCATATAACCTGGTTTCCCCAGGCCCCTCCATCCATCAGCTAGGTTCTCAAATGTGAACCTCAGTTGGGACCCAGGTGTGAGCCATTTCCTAAAGTGTTCCTGGATTCCACGGGGCTGGGGAGCTTTGCCTCACTCCACAGGCAGGCTAGGCTTTAGCTCCAATCAAGTAGAAACTCCTGCTGTAAGTCACAATACTAGGCAAAATCGCAGGAAACAATTATAAATGAAAGACTATTCTAACTCTGTTCAAACAAGAACTTAAATGATAGTGGCCTGAAGGAAAAAATACAAATAATCACAATGACATTGGATTATGCCACTGCAGATTTTTTCTTTAATCTGAGAACATTTTTGCAGTACTGGGGAGGGAACCCAGGGGCATTCTACCTCCAAGCTACATCCCCAGTCCTATATTTACTCTTTATTTTGAAACAGGGTCTCACTAAGTTGTGGAGTGCCTCACTAAGTAGCTGAGGCTGGTCCAGAACCTGGATCTTCTGGTCTCAGCCTCCCAAGTACTGGGATAACAAACATGTGCCATCACGCCCAACTAATCTGAGAACTTCTATAATGTATTTTTTACTAATTTTGTAACAGAAAAATGACAAAATTTAAGAAATTATTGTGCAGAAGTAATCCAGAGGCTAACCATGTGCTCATTTAAAACTAATTAATTTTAATTTAATTCACTTTAATTTTACCTTGTGATATTTCTCTGGTGTGATTCTAGACATGTCTGTTCTTTAAAATGTTTTAGGGTATATTAATAATACACAATAGTGGGTTTGTTGTAGCATATGTGTATATGCGTATAACATATTTTGACCATTTCTATCCTCTTATCCCCCTCTTTCCTCTCCCTTTTGATCCTCCGCCTCTTCTCTAATAGTCTCCCTGCTACCTTTTTAAAATTTATTTATTTAAAAAATTGTTATGCTTGTATTGGGGCATCGTAGTCTCACATCATAATGAGGTTCATAGTGAGGCTGGCATACATGCACACAGCACTCGGTGGGCTTTCCCCGGCTCCCTCCCTACTGCCCGCTTCCCCAGACAGGATATTGAAGTCGTCATTGGTATTCTCACATATGCACATGATGTCTATGGAAGTGATTCCTTCACTGATTCTCCCTCTCCTCATCCCTGGCTCTACTGGGGTTTCTCCTTCAATATCTGAAGTCCCTCTGGTATCCCAGTTACTCCCTAGCTTCAGTATATGAGAGAAAACATATGACCCTTCACTTTCTGTGACTGGCTAATCTCACTTAACATAATGTCCTCCAGGTCCTTCCATTTTAATGAAAATGACATAATTTTGTTCTTTCTTGCTGAGTAGAACTCCAGTGTGTGTATATCCCATAGTTTTGTAATCTGTTCATCTGTTGATGGACATCTAGGTTGGTTCCATAATTTGACTCTTGTAAATTGTGCTGCTATGAACACGGACTTCCTGCTACTTTTCTGTCTTCTTTTTCTCCCCCTTAGGTTCCATGTTTGAGATAAAACATGCAATCAATGCTTGTCTTTTTGAGTCTGTCTTGTTTCTCTAGCAATGATGACCTTCAGGTCCATTCATTTTCCTGCAAATGACATGATTTCATTCTTCTTTATGGCTGAATAATAGTCCACAATATTCTTTTTCTCTATCCATTTCTCCTTTGATGAGCACCTAGGCTGATTTCATAATTTGGCCGTTGTGAATTGTGCCATAATAAACATGGGCGTACAGGTGTTTCTGTAGTTTGCTGACTTTCATTCCTAGAAGTGTTTGTTCTTACAGAATTGCTCTTTCATTCCTAAAAGTACTTGTTTTTAATTAAAATTCTCAGTAGAGATCATTGTTTTCATATCTCAATCTGTACTGGTATCTGTACTGTAGGTATGTTTAAATCTCTCTCTTTTCCTCTCCCTCTCCTTCTCCCCCCTCCTTTCTCTCCTCTCTTCTTCTCTCTTCCTCTCTCCATAACTACATCTGTAATCGACCCCATCTACTCTACCCACATCTCCTTGGCACTCACCTTCCTTGCACGGGCCGACATGAAGGTGTCCAACTGCTGGTGAGGCTTTTCTCTGGAGCTCACAAGCCTGTGCTTGGGACATCCTGAGGATAAACTGAGAATTACTGTGCACCTTCCTCCCCAGTGGCCCTGAGCATAGCTAACAGGAATTGGTGGATAAATGCCTCCAAATTCCATCCCTCCCCAGGGAGTGGGGACGATTTATCATCCCCCAGAATTCCTGGAAGAACGAGCCCGTTTCCCATGGTGGTAACCTGCATGGTCACTTCCCCTCTATTGGCCACACATTGCTGGCAGCCCCTCTTCCCTCCTCTTCTGCAGCTTCCAGGAATTGATTCTCCAAAAAACAATCTACATTCCAATTCTCTTCTTAGGGTCTGTTTCTGGAGAAACACAAGTTTAGAAAATATTTACATCTGTATCCATTTCCCACAGAAAAAATATTATGTGGGATAGCTGGCTCTAAGTGTGAACCCAAAATGTGTTCAGACCACAAACAACGCGGCCACCACCTTAGAGAGCAACACTAGAATAATGGTCAAAGAGACTCAGTACATGTGTGGTATTATGACTAGCTCTGGATATAACAATGGTTTTAAAGAACATTCAAAATTCGGAATATGACCATGGCCTGGTTAGGGGTTAGGAACATAAACAGAAGGATAACAATTAAAGGAAGTGGAACTGTGTGGCTTGGAGAACAAGTCACAAGTGAATGGCATAATCACTGGATTCGAGTTGCTGAAGGGAAGTCATGGGCACAGTGGACTTAAGGGGTTCACTCTTTTTCCAGAAGGCGGAGCTCCTGGGAGAAGTTAGACAAAAGCAACTTTCAACCCAGGGAAATAAAGAATTTTCTAACATATATAGCCATTCCTGATGGAATACAAAACTGTAGTTCCTGGAAATACCTAGGCAGATGGCGAAAAAATACCTATACAAACAGACCCTTCCTTAAAATAAACCCAGGTGACACAGGTCATCTTCAGTAGTTCTCACCAAAAGATCATTCTGGTTACCAGCAGTTTTTCTCTGGATTTTGGTAGACTGCCACCCTGCCTCCTGCCTTGCTAATCCTCACTTTTAGATTCCCTGGTTCCTGTGATTTCTTCATCCTGTATTTGTGCCTACATCTGTCCTCGGTCAGCTTTATGAATCACCAAGTGGTTTTGAACTTGCTCTCGCAGGATCTGGGACTTACCTGCTTTCTCCCTTGGCACAGCAACTGCAGGCCCTGTAACCTGATTCCACCCCAGGCAGCACCAGCTTCTCGCCTTCTAGGAGGTGGGATAGGACACCCGGGGAATTTATACTAAACAGGTGAGAGCTCATTTTATTTTATTTTATTTTATTTTATTTTATTTTATTTTGTGTGTGTGTGGTACTGGGGATTGAACTCAGGGGCATTCTACCTCCGAGCTACACCCCCAGCCCTATTTTTTTATTCTTTATTTTGAAACCGAGTCTCACTAGGTAGCTGAGGCTGGCCGCGAACCCGGATCCTCCGGGTCTCAGCTTCCCGAATGCTGGGATTACAAGCGTGCGCCACCCCCCCCAGCTGAGAGCTCATTTTAAATCACTTCCAACTCTAAGGTTCTTTCATTGTTCTCTTTTTTCAGATTTTTGTATCCTCATTCTTAAGCTACATTTGTTATTTGTTAACATAAGTCTTCTTCCCCAAATAATGCCCTGGGAAAATCAAGCTAGTTTCTGGCTTTGGTGTTATTAGTTTAACTTCCTCCATCTCCTGTTCCTTCAACCCATAACTGGTATTGCCTTTTACTTTCTGAAGACATGCATTTCTGTAAGAAAAGCGAACCCCCTTCCCCAAATACCCCCACCCCAATGTGGCTCTCACTTAAAAGGTATCCCTATGCAACTGTTTGCGTCTTACCTGAAGTTTTCCTGCAGAGGGCGCTGTCTCCCACACCCGGTAGGGCTCTGCCAGGTGAACCCGGTGGACAATGAGTATCCCTCCCCTCTCCTACAGTAAAGGGGACCTGCTGCCCAATAGGACTGTTCTTTCTGATGCCAAAAGGAGAGCTTGCTTTTCCTAATTAAAGCATGTGGTGTTCCAGCTGGCAGAGTTAGATCAGTAGGTGGAAATGTAGAGCTCTGGCCCTCATAAGGTTCTTGCAAAAAATCTCCGGGGAATTGGGTCAAGAAAAGTGTAGTGTTAACAACATTCATTTACTGTTATTATTTACTTCCACAACAAACCTTTATTGAATGTCTGCTTTGCCCTCAGGGCTTAGAAATTAGAAAGAAATATTGATCCTAAACCAAAAGGAACCAACTCCTCCATTTTCCCCAAGCATTGAAGAAGAACATAAACTCATAGGCTCTGTGCTGGCTGAGGATGGAGACTGAAGCCCTGCTTGCCACTTACTGAGAGTCTTTGGTCAAGTTATTTCAGTTTTCTAAAGTATCCATGTGGCAGCTGTACTCAGATGATTAAAAGAGGATGAATGTGAAGAACTTAACACAGTCCCTAGCACAGAGCAAGTTCATAAAAACGTTTCTTTTTTGTTTGATTCCCTCCCAGGGCATTCTCTGTACAGAGATTTACTTACCCATCATGAGTGGTATCTGGACCCCAGTCCCAGCCTCTCCGAGTGTCTTCCTTATTACCAGGTGATGTGTCTCTGGTCTCTCCAAGGAGAAGCCCATATTTGTGTGTATCTTTGGACTGCATACCTTAAATATTTTTTTTCTCCCTCTTTTTTTTTTCTTTTTGTTTTTGTGGTACCAGAGATTAAACCCAGGGGCATTCTATATCTCCAAGTTATATCTCCAGCCCCTTTTATTTTTTGGTTGTTGTTGTTTTGAAACAGTGTCTTGCTAGGTTCCTGAGATTCTCAATACATTGCTGAGGCTGTCCTCGAACCTTCAATCCTCCTGTCTCAGCCTTTCAAGTACTGGGATTATAGGCATGTGCCACCATGTCTAACTTCTTTTTCTTTTCTATCACTTTTCTTCATCTATCTTTTTCTTCATTGTTTTTGTTTCTCTTTCTCTTGCCCATGATTTTTCTTCCTGAGACCTCAAATTTTGTTTCATGATTTCTTATTTCCCAGGTACACTGAAGAAACCTTTAGAGTCTCAGCCCATTTCTGGTTATTTCTTCCAGAGCAGCATTCCTGTAGGGAGCTCACTCCTGCCATCTAAACACACCCCTGTCTCATAGCTGGGGTCCTCATGACACCCTCATCTCTCTTTGATTGAGACTTGGAAAATACCTTGCTTGCAGGAATCTCATAGCAAAAAATGTGAATGTCCCTTTTGGGGGACCAGGGATGTCTTCATAGAAATCTAGAGGAATTGAACTTGGGGGGGAACAGAAGGACATCAACAAGGTGAGAAACTAGGTCCCCCCCCAAAAAAGCTTTGCAGGGATAATAATTAGAGCAATACTCTGTCAAAAACATGCACAGCCACATCTGCCATGGACATTGGGGATTTTAATTTAGGATGGCATTTAAAATTGGTATGGTTTGAGGTACCAGTTGTCTTGTAATGAAATTGTTCTCTGTATTACCTACCTGTCCTGTCCTGCTTTCCAACTTTCACTAAGCTGTGTGTTCTGAGCAAAATCAAATCACTGGAATTATTTCCTGCACTGGTCTATTTCTATTATTATAATTCTCACAAGGCTTAGAGAAGAAACATACACATTTAATAAGTAGAAAATATTTATTATATAGCATTATCAAGGTTATTGGACAAAAGGCAGTAAGGAGCCAAAGGAAAACACCTTTACAAGAAGCAGAAAAACTCGTATAAGCACATACATTAAGGTGAAGAAAGAGCTTCTGACCTTTTGGCACAGGGTATGTGTGTGTACATCTCCAATTGTGAATGATGACAATGTAAGAGCTTATACTCTATTTATTCAGGAAAACTCATAATCATGATGATAGTAGGCATTTAGAGTAATACTGTAGTCAGTGTTGAATGTGTTCAACAAATATCTCAGGCCCAGACCTCAGAACAAACTGACATCTTATATTATTATTTGAATGAAAGTTGTTTTCTTTAACCTGACTTTAAAAAAAAAAAGCTTAATTCACAAATCCCACAATATTAAGTATATATGTTGGTGTCTTTTATTAAGGATATATGTTGGTGTCCTTAAGAGTGAAAAAACATGTTTCACTAATAATAGTATATTTTCACTTGCTAGTTTGCTGATTAGAAATCCATCTATTAATCGCTGAAACTGTCCGTTTTCCTCATTCTGCTTCCCTGGTATGAAAACATGGAGCTGAAATTCACATTTCAGTCATGGGGTCTTTGCAGTAAAGGTGTTTTAAAAATAAATGTTTAAAGTAAAGGCAGTCCACACTTGATATGGAACTGACTGAACGTGATGGGAGAATACGGTAAAACCTAAGAGACAGGAGCCTCCAACCTTGGAGCTGATGTTGAATTCTGAACAAACCATGGCATCGATATTTAAAGATTCTGAGATGATTTTTGGCTGAGAAATCAGCAGCTTCGACATGAAGGAAGCATATTAAAATATGACTGAACATAAGGCATAAACAAAGATATTTAAAGGGCTAGGATTCATTCCACAAATAATAGGAGAAATGAAAACAGAAAAGAAAAATCCTTCCCATGGGGACAAAAAGGGAGGGTAAAAATGAAATAACTGGATTACATGTACATGGATAGTACATGACAGTAAATGGGAGAATTATAAAGAAAAGTTGTGACAACAAAAATATGAGCAGGAGGACACGAAAAGAAAAAGGTAAAATGTGCTAGATGAATAAATATTTGATACATTATGTATGGACTTGTGTATTATTGTATGCTAAAATAATATAAAGCTCAAGTAGCTGTGGAAAATCTTTTAAAAAATCTAAAATAACCTGGAATAGTCTAAATACTGTCTTTTCAATCTTACTTACATTTTAATAACAATGTGCAAGTTTATAAAATGTACCTTTTATTGTCACCCACAATTTTTGACCTTTTTATATAACAAATTTTCAAAGTATTTCATTAACAACATTCCCACATCATAAAATGTCCAAAAAGAAAAAAATAAGTTCCCTCTGAGAAGAGGAATTACCATCTGAGCTGCCTATGAAAAACATTGGACCACAGTACTCAACCCTCCAAAGAATTCTGTAGATACTGGTGACACTGATATATATATATATATATAAAACATTATTAGAACATAAAAATATCTATGACTATATCCAAAAGACAACCGTCTAGTTGCAGTTAGATTGACATTACATTGCACAAATTTTATAATCACAGGTATACAAGGACATGGGAACACATTCACTGGCTAGTTATGGGGACTCCAGTGACAATAGGAAAGCATTACTTGTCACTTAAATCAGTAATAGTTGCTATGAGTACACCATTAGGTTCAGAGATGGATCTGCTTCTGTAGTACACAGGAAAAACAATGGCACCACATTGTACATATACTGAATCTTAGAAGTCCCACCGGGTTAGTTTTATTTGCTACAGTAAATGGAAGGTAACACTTTCGCCAGTTAGTTCTCTTTAACTGAAGGGCCAGGGAGAGCCCACTTGGGCGCAAGCACAGGGGAATGCACAAAAGGTCTCTGCCACTCTCCCGGCAGTCTGTTCTCTCCACCTTTTCCGAAATCACCAATAAGCCAGCGGAGAACAGGGAAGCCAGCTGGTTGCACCAATTTTGCTCAGAGGCCCTGGCTTGTGTAACATCTTCCTTCTGGTTCTTTCCTCCTGTGGCACTCCCAGGGAAGCACTTCTTGGTGACGACTTTGCTCTTTTTCCTGCCTTCCTACATGGAGGGTAATTGCAGAGCCTTGGTGTTGGTGCACCTTTCTTCAGCAAGGCTGGCCCTGGAGGGCAGCGGTAGGTGACGAGAGGCCCCAAGGAGAGATCGGTTCCTGAATCTCCTGAAGACCAGGAGTCTGCAGGCCCAGCAGAGAAAAGGGCTTCTGAGAAAGGAGAGTCAGTCCCATCAGCTGGTCCCTGGGTCTCCCCAGCCCTGTCCTCCCTCTCACTGGCCTGCTCTGTCTGGCTCCACCTGTTCACAATGAATGCCATGAGGTGAACCAAAGATCCAACAGGCCGGTTCATGGGGGCTGTCCCTTTTCAAGCTTGGCCAAGTATGGGCATAAATAGGTGTGCACGATTGTGCGAGAGAGGAGATTATTTTTGTTGATTTTATTACTATTGTTATTTTTGCAATAAAAGTTACATACCATATGGAATTGTGCTTTGTCAGAATTCCCTTTCTTCCTAGAGAAGGCTTTTGAATAATTCAAGAATCAGAATCCTGGCCTGGATCACTGTTGGCGTGGTCTCTTTCCCTCTCCCTTCCTTAAGGCAGCAGCAGCAGCAGCAACAGCAGCAGCTCTCTCCCTCTCTCCCCCTTGGCCCTCCACTCCCAAACTTTTCCAGACTTTTTGCACATCTCCGGAGGGCGGCTCATCTTGCTTCTCCCTGCAGACGCCTCCTCCCTACAGAGTGGAAGAGCTTTGCTTGTAGTCCCTCAGGATGACAGAGGCGTAGGACACATTGGGAGGGGTGCACAGCACGGACTCCGACACCGGGGAGCTGGGCACCGAGCTGCCCGAGGCCACCGAGTCTCGGAACGGCGACGGAGGCGTCAGGGCAGGCGAGTCCTCTGGGGTCAGCTTGCTGGCCGCCTGTAGGTCCTCCTCCTCCTCTTCCAGTTCGTCCTCCTCGGTAGTCCCCTCGCGTTCGTACACATACTCCTGGAGGAGCTTGAACCTCTCACTGTCGTCCTCATCCTCCTCCTCCGGCGGAGAGATGGGCTCCTCTCCGAAGGTGCTCAGCTGCAGGGGCAACATCTGCAGGTGTTGCGGGGGTGGCGGGGGCGGGTACAGGGACCTCAGCCCGTTCCCGGGTCCCCCGGGGCCTGCCAGCACCGCGTGCAAGTCCAAGTCCGTGATGCCGGGGCTGAAGTTGCTGACGACTCCCTGCAGCTGGTCCATGAGGGGTTCCTGCGGCTGCAGTGGCTGCTGCGGCTGCTGCTGCTGCTGGAGGGGAGGGGGCAAGCCCTTGGGGACGGCCGGGTCGGCCAAGAAAAGGGGGGTCTCCTCTGCTGTCAGGTGGGGCGGCAGAGGTGGCGTGGTCACCGCGGGTGGCACGCGTCGGTGCACCACCATGGAAGGACTGCCCGGAGGGCTGAAGCGAACCGGCTGGGCATCCTCCTCCTCCACGTTGTAAAGGGTCTTGGTGCTGGTATCTGAAAAGGTCAGGCTCTTGCCGGAGCCTTGGTAACTTTTAGTGAGGGGCTTGATGACGGCCGTTTGGTTGCAGGCCGTCTCATTGGTCTTCACGTGCACAGAGAGACGGTGCCACATGTGCTGTCCCTTAGGCACCTGTCTTCCACCTGGTTCAGACCATGACACAGACTTGCCATTAGAACTATGAATAAAATAGAGATGGGTTTATTTGCAGAGATTATGCACAGAGAACAAGACATATGCAATCCCCCCAGCCCCTCCCCCACAAAAAAAGGAAAGAAAACAATCTTATGTAATGCAGACTCAACTTGATGCGATCTAACCTTACCCTTCACTGAAGGAAGGGCCTTCCTCCTCACCTCCAGGCCCCCTTACTATAAATCACACACCAAAAGCTGCAGGTACCACAGGCCTCAGAAGAGGCCACCAAAGAAGGAAGGAAATACTGACCCTGAACAAAATCGTTAGGGAGAAAAGTCAGTCTGTTGTAGAAGTAGTTATTTTCATTTAGGTCTAAGAATTCACATGGTATTCATTCTTTCACACACACACACACACACACACACACACACACACACACACACACACCTTAAGGCAATAGTAAACCTCTTTCTCAATGCAAGCCTTTGAAAGACTCCCAGAATGATGGGGGGAAAAATTGACATCTTTGTTATACATGGACAATGGAACATGATGAGTATAGTTTTGAGGACAAATGGAGACCCACATATCAATCTATTCTCATGGCAATTATGAAATAGAACCTCTCAGCTGCCCATTCTGACGTGCAGGCATTTCCCATTACCAAGGGGGCATGGCCAGAGAGATGGCACCTGGATAAGAGAAGAAGAAGCAGGTGACAAAAACCCAGACCATGGTTGACTGCAGTGTCTCATGACTTCCCATTTTCTTTTATGTTTTTATTTCAAAACATTCCTGATGCATACGACAGATCATAATTCACATAAAGTCCCTAAATCAAAGCAGTGAGTTTAGGATTTGCACACTGGGAATATTCAACTAGGCGTGTTTGAAAAGGAAGAGAATGGGGAAGCCCAGAAAAACGCTCACTTCTACCATTAGTCAGTCTTCCAGCATAGTTTAATGCAAATGAAACAAAATTAAGATTCAGACAAAGTGTCAGTCACTGAGACTAAGGCCTGTGTCTGGATCGTCCCTCACTAAGCCTGGTAAAGGAAAATCTTAGGGTCCATGCAGCCTTCCTGCCTTACTGAGTCTCATATTCCTGAAACCCTCACAAAGCCAACCAAATATAAAGTCTCTCTGAAGAAGAGAAATGAATATACTGCATGCATACAGCATAAATCCTATTCTGTATGTTGCAATAACTCTGGTCTTGCTTTTGGATTCTGCTTCTTTTCTCTCTAGCTTTTAGCAGATGGTAGTACCTTACCATAGCAGTCTATTAATAACAGCAGTGTTAATACTCAAAAAGAAGTAATTTTTCTTTTCTTTTTTTTTTTTTTTTAGGTGTTTGCTTCCCCCTCTCCATTAAAGCAACAGAGGAAGTGGCATAATAAGAACACATCTGTGACATTGAAAGGAATTAGAGAATGAATGGGGTTCCCCCCTCTTTAGGCGGAGGTCTCAAATAAGCTCTTTCCTATCATATGGTCTTTTGTTTGGACAAATGTAGGAAATGATAAAATAATTAAAAATGATTTAATAATTTCGAAACCATGAGAATGAATGCTTTGAAAATTATATGTGATTGCCACATTTATGAGGGGGCATTAATGCTTTAATATTTCACATTTGATAATCCTAAAGGGGATGAGCCAAATGAATAAAGATTAGTGTAGGATGTCTGATAGTGAGTATAGAAAATTCTGGATATAAAGGCTCTAAAACAAATGTTACAGTGAAAATTTTTGATCTCATTATTTGGTAAAAAGGTAGCTCTTTCATATATCTGATAATTCATGCTGTATTTTTTCTTTTCTTTTTTTTTTTTTTTTTTTTTTTTTTTTTTTTTTTTTTTTTTTTTTTTTTTTTTTTTTTTTTTTTTTTTTTTTTTTTTTTTTTTTTTTTTTTTTTTTTTTTGGTGGTAGTACTTGATTGAACCCAAAGGCATTCTACCAGCCCAATTTTATTTTTTATTTTGAAACAGGGTCTCACCAAGTTGCCAAGGCTGGCCTCAAACCTGTGATCCTCCTGTCTCACCCTCCCAAGTACTCGATTATAGGTGCACCACCATACCCATCTCTGTGTTGTATTCTAAGAAAAATCTTGTCTCTAAACTTTTATATCCAAATCAGTTTCTCTAATATATGGTTAATATATTACCTGACAATGTGTGTTTGTAAATGCTAAATTATCAATTTATGAATTTCTATCTTGCTAGAAAGCTGGTCTTTTCCCAAACTGAACAAACTAAAGAACAGGATGGTAGTGTCCCTGGCAAGAAAACAGTCAACCAGCCAGCCCAAGGCAAAACTAGAATGCACAGTTCCTTTACCGAGTTTAAAACTCTAGGTAACATGCCTCTCAGTTTGACCTTTCTCAAATGCCTATATCCACCACTCTACGCACATTGTTTTTTCTCTTACGTTTTCACCCGAATTCTTCCCTGAAAATATAAACCTTTGATCTGGCTCTTACTTTCCTTCACTGTGGCCTTACTGTCCCTTCCAATGTAATGGTTTGCTTTACTTTCAATTGCCATGGGAAAATGTTGTTCTTCCCCAAATATCTGCACCTAGTTCAACCATTCAGGCTTAGAAGCCCCAGTGAAGCAGTGTCCCAGTTTCTCCATCTACTAAATAACAGGGGTACCCTTGGACTCCTAGGAAATCCTAAGGAGACCCCACTTCCTTCCCCCACTCACCCACCTGGACTCTTTTCCTCATTGTTCAGGGGCTCCATTTGGGTCTCTTTTAAAATCCCACATGTCCATGTGTTAACAGTATTATAAGTGGTCTTCTAGGTAGATACAGTCACAATTTGGTTACCTTGTAATCGAATCCAATTTTTGTTCTTATGATGGGAAATATTCATGAAGGCTATCAAAATTAGCAGGTTTCTTTCCCCTCAGAGTCTTGTTCTAGTTTTGCGGAAAAGTCCTGTTTAATTAGGAAACAGATCTCATGCCCCAGGGCATTTAGGAGATTACAAAAAATTAGACTAACCTTTGATTTTTCAAGGACAAAATGAATTGCTTCTTAAAAACCATAGATAGTAGAAAATGCATAATCTCATAGATATTGTAGCACAGAATTTAAACTTTGGTCCTTCAAGACTAGTCATTTCTCATCTGTAGTCCATAGACAACCTGAATGGTCTATGAATCTATGCATGCATTAAGCTTTGTTTCTAGACTGAATAGGGATTTTGTCTTTGTAGATGCACTGCTATTTTTAAATGCATGTGGATGCTATTATGGTAAAATGTGCTGTTAGATACAACTGTAAATAAATTCTATAAAGTTTTCTTTGTGTTCTATATCCATAAGTCCACTAATAGAGGTAATTACTATCACTAGTATAAAGTTTTCTTTGTGTTCTATATCCATAAGTCCACTAATAGAGGTAATTACTATCACTAGTTCAGGTAAAGGCTTAATAGCTATTTTGGTATAAAAAGGGAATGTCCTATGAAAAGACTGGGAACTCATTACTGTGATATTAAGAAAAGAAAAATACATACAATATGAGACACCACAAAAGAATAAGTACATTATAAATATGCAAAAGTACTGTAAGAAAGGACTTTTATTTAATTCCAGATCATTTCAATATTTTCTCCTTCGGCCACTAGCTTCTCCCATCTATTATTTAGTTTTATTCAATTTCTTAATCTTAAGAAAAGCAATCTGGCTTAGAAAACACCACATAACTGTCACAAAACACCCTGTCCTTCCTGTTTTAACGTCAAAAGACAGATCTCAGCCCTAAAATAACTTCCTACTTGAAGATCAAGTGTAGCACATTTGGGACAAATATCTCAGGTGGTTAGACATCTTTATTGATATTGAAGTCCTTGGAGCAAGTGGCTGGTATGCCTAGAGGAGGTAAGTATGTCTGGGCTGATGTGTAGTTATCACAAGCAGAACAAGGCAGGCCAGGGCTACTGTTCCAGCTACCAGCAGGTTCAGGATTTTGCTTTGATTTTTCTTTCATTAGATAAGTATCACAATCCCCCCAAACACAAAACCCAATATTTACGGCACTTTAGAGAAGAGATGGGAGTGGGTGGCGTAAACAGATTACTATATCTCTGGCATTCAGAGTGATCCTGTCTTTTTTATTTGTTTCAGTAAGTACTAGTTACATCTGCGGAGTACACTGCTCTCTGCTCTAGAGCCGTCTAAAATGGTAACAAAGTGGGTGGGTGTTTGGGATGAGGGAATCATCCTGCATGAGCTGCCTGAAGGGGAGGCTTACACAACACTGCCTCCCTGATTAAAGTCTCCACCACTAGGCTTAATAGTTTCACAACAGTTAGGACAGTATTCATGAAGTCCACAGACAAGACAAAACCTTCCCAGAAGGAAGGGAGACTGGCTCCTTAGAACCAGAGGCTAGCATTTGCTCTCTCTGAAAGTGAAAATGGAAACAGGAGATGCCCTTGAGTTTCAGTGTGGAGAGAATGACTTGCCAAGAATAGGACCCATGAACTACCAGTTTGGGGGCAGGGCCGCTGTGGCCCCTGATGCTACAGGTGGGTGCTGTCCTACCCTGACTCAGACTGGCCCAAGGGAAAGCCACAGTTGGAGCTGTACAGATACTCTCACCTTCAGGTGCATCAGTCAGCAGCTAATTTGGGAAGTGGTCCACAGATTCCCAAAGTCACTGATATTGCCCCCTGGAAAAGACATTGGTAGGATCCAAGGGGACAGTAGTGGTCTCGAGTTCAATGGGGGGGGGGGCATTGAATAAAAACAAGGGAAGCTGAAGAGCCCAAAGGTGTGCTACAGGGGTGCTGAGTAATTTTTTTTCTCGAAAGGGAGCAGCAAGCCGGGCGTGGTGGCGCATGCTTATAATCCCAGCATTCGGGAGGCTGAGACCGGAGGATCCGGGTTCTCGGCCAGCCTCAGCTACCTAGTGAGGCACTCCGCAACTTAGTGAGACTCGATTTCAAAATAAAGAATAAAAAATAGGGCTGGGGGTATAGCTCGGAGGTAGAATGCCCCTGAGTTCAATCCCCAGTACCGCAAAAAAAAAAAGGGGGGGGGGCGACAAGCCAGTAAGTTTGGGCATCTATCAGTAGATTCTGGGGCACAGGAATTATTTGAAATCACTTGAGTCAGACTTTTGTTTTTCTAGGAAACCCCAAGTTAGTCTTCCATACAAAGGCCTTTAACTGACTACAGTTCCATTCTTGAACACTTTGTAGGAAAACCTGCATATTTGGTATATATTCTCCAATCTGGGGTCTCTTTGAACATAAATACAATTTCTCACCTTTTGATTCATCACGAGTTGCAAAGTAGAGAATCTCTGAATGTGTTTTTGAAGAGAAATGCTTTTTAGTTATATGAGAATTAAATAGTTTCTATTGATATTAAGTTTGAGGTAGCATTGTAAATTCTCCTAACCTCATTATAGCTAGTCAAGAGAACCACAGGCTTGCTGTATTTATAGTATTACAAAGTCTAAATATCTTGCTCTTCTTGTAGAATATTGAGATCAGTCCCATCCTATATTCTCAAGTTATATGAGAAAGAAAGCATGAAAGACAACACAAAGAAAATCACTCTGCCTTTATTAGGCCTTGTGCTTTCTTCAATGATTCAATAAACAAAAAGACACACAGGCTAAATCATCTAATCAAAGTCAGTGAAGTATAGAAATCCCCCCAAATGTTTTCTGAGTGTGAGATCTACTATCCTGAGAAATTTGCCAGGTCAGTTTCAAACTAACAGGTAGAATTCTGATGAATGCTACACGTTTTCCTAGTAAATTTTAAATGATTTTGATTCAACCTAATCATGATTTACTGACTGATGAAAGGAATTCTCATGCCAAAGTATACTTAAGCCATCATGGTGTTCCAGAGCCTTGCTTTAGCAGAGGTATGCCAGATGGAACTATATTCCTGCAGGAAGTAGAGATGAGCCCAGATTATGTCTCCTTTGAAGAAATTTTAGGTCAAACATTATCATTTCTTCTATGCTCCCTGCTACCAGATCTATCATTTTAATTGCAAGTCACCTGAGACACTTCAGATCTATGATGGCCTGACCATTTGCCCTGGAAATATAGGACAGTCACGTTGCTCTGTTGGCATTATTCCTCAGGGCCAGGATAGACCTAGACAGACCATGATGATCCAGTTTACTTCCAACACGAGTCCCTTTGCCTTGCTCTTGACAAAAACAGTGGGAATTGAAGGTCACAGAAAGAACATATCCTTTTTTGTAAATTAATTTTGCAGGAACAATCAAGGCTAAAAATACCCAGCCTTCATCTACAGTGCACGATTTTAAAGCCCCTAATCTCTTCCTCGGCCTTGATACTCTTAAGGAGGAAAGGTTGAATAGACCCTGTTCTGAAACTTCTTAACAACTAGCCCATTAGCTTTGAGGACACTTGCATGGCTTTTGTCACCCACCGAGAATGCACCACATTTGGCTTTTACTATTACTTTCCGATACTCACCTTTGAGTCAGGAAATGTCAGTTGGTTCTCCTCTCTTTCTGGCCCTGCTGTCATGACAGGACAAGCTCATCTACCCATTCCCATCAATCCCTTTTGACAGGCAGTCAGCAGCTGTCACAATTAGGATCTCCTTGCTGTGTCCTTGGTCAGACTCAGCCCAGGGTGCAAGAAACACTCGCTGCCTTGGGACTGGGGAGAATTACAGGGAATGCATCCAGCCATATTAGAGAGGCTCTGGCCCAGAGGTGCAGCAGCCTCCTGTCACCACCTGAAACACACTGGTGTGATGACTACATTTGTCCCTCTGAGAGTCGGGATGTCTTAGTGGAGACCACACTCTTCTTATGTAGGCTTTTAAAGGGTAAAGCAGAAAGGCGGGCCATAGGACCCTCAGCACACTTCACTGAGCTAAGGGAAGAGACACCATGTCCCATTCACCAGCCTCGGCGGCCAGTTGGGTAGAAAACATTTGAACAAATTGGACTTTTGGCATTGAAGCTCTATGTAAGCCACAGACCTCATCAGTGGGCCCCTCCTGCTGCAGGAATGTGTACCTTTGACTCTCCCAGGAGTTTGAAGGGCTGTAAAGAAACAGCTGAAAATGACCACAGACTCCATGCACAATGAATTGAACATGGTCTATGTTCTTTGGTTCACTTAAAAAGACACTGTCAAGATCAAAAATTGGACCAAACATGCACTGTTTTTATCAGATGGGGAAATCTGATAAAAACTACTCAGCGTGTTGGGAAAATGACTACCTTTTTTTTTTGGGGGGGGGACTTGTTTTTTGTTGGACTCACAAAACCTTCGTTTTGTGCTCCCCAGGGTGTGGGAGACACCCAGAAGAGGCTCCTGTTGGCACCCACCCCCTCAAGCTGACATTATGGAACTCTTCCATAAATCAAAGCTATGGCTTTTGCTTGAATGCAGTCAAGATCATTTCAAACATTTGTGCAGCAGCAAAAAGGCAACGAAAGAAAAGAAAAAGAAAAAGCTCTGTTTGCCAAGGAGAAGCTGACAAATTTCTGAAGGAGGGGTGGGGGGAATTCACTTTGGAGCTTGTGAATAAGAGTCACAAACAAAAGTGAATTTCCAGGATCAGAAAAAAGTGTTGCACTGAAACATAAAATAAGCGAGAAAGCTACTAACGACTTGACAGTGTCCTTTTAAGAACGATGGACAATCAAATTAGGGCAGTCGTGCAAACCATGGCACGTACGTGAGCTCCTCCTCATTCTTGATGGCATGCACCACATCTGTTTCCATGTTAGAAAGTGGAAAAACCCAGGAGAGAGAAAGCAAGGGGCAAAACACTATAGTTTCCATGCAGCTTCTCTTACACATTCACTGCAGTGTGGGGCTTTTCAAAGCTGCACATGTGCCGACGGACATTGGCTGGTGGGCGAGAATTCTGGCTGCCTCTTCCTAAAGATTGAAAAGAAAAAGACACCCAGTGAGAGACTGGTTACACATGTGGACAGGTAGGGTGATCACACCACTCGGCGGTGCCTGGGCCTGGGGCAGGGCCTGAGCCGTCCTCCACGTCATCGCCGCCTGCCTCCATGGCCAGGCTGGTGGTTGCTTATTTCCATGCTCAATGCTGAAAGCCACATCAAGTGAAATGTATGCATTCTTTTTCCTGGTGGGACCATCTCTTTCCAAGCAGCAGGTACTTTTTCTTCTGTGAGTTCTATTCTAGACTGGCACTTTCTCTGCTCTGTTGACACACTCCTTGTCTGTCCTTGGGGCAGGGGACTTCACCTTTGCTCACACTGAGGTAGACTGTCTTCCCACCCGCCACCCCTCCTACAGGAAGTTCATGGGTTTATCTCTGACACTCTGACACTCTGCTAATTTTCTTCCATATTGTTTCATGACAAAAGCATTGCTGTCACTTCATATTAAGTCACATCCATCTTTTGGTATTCACAAGGTACAATGTTTCTAATGGTGGAAGGAGTGAGGAGCAAAGAGAGACCTGCTTGCTGAGACTGGAGGAATCAGCTACTGGGGGGAGCATGTCATCTCATTCCCTGGCTGGACCACTCTATACAGCACATAGGATGATCTGCCTTCTGTGCCATCTTGGCAGGGGCAGAAGGGCACTGGCTCTGCATGGCGAGGCTGATGGGGTAGCTGGCTTTTCTATCACTTGTTGGAATGAGGATAAATTTGTTGGAATAAAGGTAAATGGATTTCCTATGCATCCAGGAGCACTTCAGAGTGTGGCAAGGCAAACTCCTCTTGCTGCCATGCCACTGAGGAAGCTGCCAGTCACAGAAACGAATTTCAGGAACAGGAGAGTGAGCCTTAGTGCATGCTGGGGGTGGGGGTGGGGGCCTGAGGAGGTGTGGATAGATGAACTCTAGTGATGCCTTGCCTACGGGGCTTCCCTAAGAACTCACAAATGTTCTCTGAGAGTGGGCATTTGGCCATCTGCCCCAAAGACCCTGCTGACAGCTCTCTGGTGTCAGCCAGAAGAGGACCAGGGCTGCTCCCAGCTTCAGGCCATCAAAGACTTTTCTTTCTTTCCTATTTCTGCTTCCCATCAAAGCAGAGGAATGGAAACTCAGAAGAAGGAGGAAGAGATGTTGCAGGAACAGACCTTGGCCCTTCCCATGCCAAGTCTTTAAGGGTGAGATCTGACAGGTACTTGGAAGGAGAGACATGAGTTTGAAATTTCAAGCAAGAATACACTGGAACAGCTTTTCACTACCTAGAGGCAAGGGATCTGACCTGAGTTTATAAGGTGGACAAATTCACAGCACAGTTGGATATAACAAAGAAAACCCCAAATTGTTCAATACATATATTTTCACCAAATTTGAGTCACTCAATAAACCACTTAAAAGGGCATGATTTACTCAAAACGAATTAAAATCCTCATCCTAAAATTTAAAAAAATCAAGACACATTGGTGTAACTTCATTATTACTGCAACAATACATTTATTAAAGAAAATTAGACAAAGAGAAAATGTTTGCTAACTAACTTGCCAAAGCAATGTATCCCTGAAATTCAGTATGCCCACCTGAAACCACAGCAGTCATTAAGACAATGAAGAGATGATAAGGAATAAATGTATGTTGGGATGTATAAATGAAGTTGTAGGAAATAGCACTAAATCTAGAAAATATTACTGAAACAACTTCATTTCTCATAAAACAGTCAGCAAGTATACTCAAAACACTTGTCTGTGCCTCGCTAACCTGCCTGCATCCTCTTGAATCCTTTAGTCTACTTTCGGGTAATGTCTATATCTGGCCTGGTCAAATGGTGCCGAGGAGCAAGGGCTCTGGCAGAGCTGGCTTCAGAGGCCCACGACCAACACAGACAGACATGCAATCCCTCCAGAGAGGCTTGTGCTTGATGTGCGGTGCTCTGTGATCATCCTCTTGAAATTCGGTTACTTTCATCTCTGGTGGATGGGAAAATGGAGCATACCTGGGGGTTCTGTACCTCAACTCACAGATGGTCCCTTGTTCCACAGCCTCTCTGCCTCCAAGGGACAGGTTCTTAGCTTTCTGATCCTCTTTTCATAGGGTCTGAGCCTGTCCAGCCTCCCACTATCTGCCCCTGCTCAGGGATTACCACCATCACTGCTTACAGAAGCTTGGGCAAAAGCCCCAGAAAGATCAAGGTTGGGTACACATGCCAGGTAGCATTTTGTATGTGTGTGTGTGTGTGTCTGTGTGTGTGTGTGTCACTGGGGATTGAACCCAGGAATGTTCTATCTCTGAGCTACACCATCTCCAGCCCAATTTTATATTTTATTTGAAAAGAGGATCTCACTAAGTTGCAGAGGGCCTCACTATGTTGCAGAGGCTGGCCTTGAACCTTCGATCCTCCCGTCTCAGCTTCCTAAGCACCAGGATTACAAGTGTGTGCCACCATGCCCAGCAGCCGGGTAGCACTTTGAGAAAGAGAAAGGTAGTGGTCATCTCTCCCTGGACTGGTGGCAACAGGGCAGGGACAAGTGTCTTGCCCATCTTTAATCCAGATATTCAGATATGCCTGTGCTATTGTTGCAATGCTCTTGGGGTCACCTGTCTAACATGAGATGAGGAAAGTGAAGGCAATGTTCAGTTTCCTTGTGACTGGCCAGAGGGAAACTTGGCAGCCTGTCGGCGGCATGTGCACAAGTCATAGAATGGGGGCTGCAGCACTTGGGAAGGACTGCTTTTGTCTTGAGAGAGTGTTGTGCAAGGGAGCACAACATTAAATGTAGATATAAAACACCATGGCGGAGAGAGAGACAGAGAGACAGGGAGAGGCAGAGAACAAACTGAAGGACGAAGCTTAATATTTTAATACCTTTGGAGCCCCCCTTTTTTCTTTTTGAACCAGGGGCCTCATGCTTTCATTTTGCACTGGACCTTGCAAGTGATATAGCTGGTGCTGTCTGCTGGGGTTGTACAATCATAAAACAAGGTGCTGTCCCCACAGTCTGGAGAGCTGAGATGCTGCTTTCCCTCGGTGCATGCACAGGGGTGGTGCGCCCAGGGTAACAGCCACACTTCTGTGTCTCCAGAAGGCTGGGAAGTCAGCTCCATGGCCTCTGTAGCTGACACTGCCTTGGGAACCGTTCCTGCAGCTTGTGACAGTTCTGTGGTTCCTTTGGGGGTTTCTGCCATAATGACAGTCAAGCTTCACACTGTCATTTTAGATCATCCCAAAGCTGCCCTAATTAACTATTGATCAAGGTAGTTGAAAAGAATAGAGCATTTCCTTCCTGATCCCATTTCTTTAGTCTCCGACTTCCACTTTGCACTGAAGTGAAATATAAATGACCCCGGCACACAGATTTCGCTTTGATGAGAGGAGGCAGGCAAAGGCTTAGAAACTCTGATGCCCAAATGGCCGTATTGTCCCCCACATAAAAACTAAGAGAAGGAGCTTGACTTCAGGGTATTTTTAGCAATTGTAAAACCCCATGTTCAACTAACCACAGATTCAGCAAGCCAGAGGAGAATCTTGGAGGGAAAATGTGGCATATGCGTGCTTGTCAAATATAAGTCCCAAATCTGTGCTTGAGTCTTTTGGCAGAAACTGTGGATTTAAAGAAACCCCATAAGTTTAGTTAGAAAAATTCCTCCTTGATTTCTTCTGAAAGTGTAAGGGTCTCTTTCCCTCTTTGTCTTCCTCTTCCTCCCTCCCTTCTTTCCTTCTCTTCTTTCCCCAGTAAATAAAGTCATGGCTTGTCATAAGCTCATTGATTGTGTGGGAGATTTTCCCCATCTATTTCCAGAGTTCAAATAATATTTCCCTGATGAACAGTCTATCTCTCTTTGGGTGTCCTTAGTTCCATGTGTCTTAATTCTAATGTGTTATTATATATACATCAGGTCGCTCCCTACCTTATTTTCTATACCAGGATTTATTCTTCACATGAACTTGAGAAATTGTTACAGAGAAGTTTTGCTCAGTATGATGTTACTCATGATCACTGGCCAAAGAGTCAGAGGACTAGGCAATCTCTCATTGTACAATCATCTCTTTCAAACTCAGTTTTGTTTTGTTTTGTTTTAATCCACAAAGAACTGTGGAAATAGTATGTGCGAAAGTGCTTCCAAAAAGCAAAATGCTATTCCAATTTCAAGCATCGCTACCCTTCCTCTGAAAGATGTTGGAATGAAGGCAGCCACAACGGACCCAACTATTTGAAACTCAGCATGCATTGCATTTAGACTACACTGATCCATAGTTTCTCAAACTTACCTTCACTCTACTCATTCACTTCGGCCATTTTCCTTACTTGAGAATTTCAATAAACTAACTTTTGTTTCCTCTCTCTTCCAGAATTTTTTTTTTTTCTGGGTACCATCAGTGACATAGAGTGGTTGTGTCAGGAGCGGGCAAAGGCCTGGCGTGTGGTCAGGTTAGCTGTCTGTATCTGAAGCTGCAAATCTACAGTGGGGTTGGAGGTGAATCTACTTTTAGCAGAGATAAAATGGTCTAGACAATTCCAGATGGTCAGTCTTAAGGATATATAAAGCTCACCATGGAAATAATAATGCGGCAGCTGTCCAAACTAATCAAGAAATGACAGCAACCGCTCAAGACCATTTTAGCAGAGTACAGTCTATTTTTTTTGTTGTTGTTGTTACAGATAAACGAGATAATCTGTGCATCTGATTGCTTTCCAAAGCCAATTATTTTTTCTGTTATCTGAATTTAAATACTTATTTCTCAGCATTTGCTCATCAAAGGAAGAGCACAGAGCTCTGACTGGGTGTTTAGGCTCTCTTAAATACTAATTTCTTTCACTTTCCTTTTAACACATGAATATCTAACTTAGTACATTAAAGCTCTATATGTAAACACAAATGTAGTCTTTATAGGTATAAAATATTGCTCCATTTAAAAGTTCTTAATTATTAATATTGGTTAGCTAATAAAATACTATACAGAATAATTTAATAGAATTCTATTTAATTACCACCACATACTTGTCAAATATTAACATCTTGCCTTATTAAAATCTTCTTTCCCTTGAAAACATTAAGAACATGTTGAAAATCTTCTATATATCACTCTAAATACTAATCTCTCCTTTTAAAGAAAAAATGGCATATTTTATACTGGCCTATTTTAATACTTTTACAACATGTATTGGTGAATAATATAGAGTAGTGTCTAGCATATTATTAGATTTTATATACATAGCATCACACCACATTTTTGCACAGCATTAGGTTGACTGATAGCTCTAGTTTGCTCCTTACACTAAATTGAATAAATACCACACTATAAACAAATTCCTTCTCTCACTGATGGCCATTTAGGTTGTTTCCTACATTTTTCTCTTTTAAGCATAGCTACAACATTCTTAGGTATTTCTTCTTGAACAACATGAAAGAGTTTTTCTAGAGTATATACCTAAAAGTAGAATTGTGGGTTAATGTATGTGCACATTCATCTTTCTTACAGTGTGTGTGTGTGTGTGTGTGTGTGTTTACTGGGGATTGAACCCAGAGGCAGTCTACCTCTGAGTTACACCCCTAGTACTTTGTTGTATTTTTCCTTCGAAACAGGGTTATACTAGGTTGCTGAGAGTCTCACTACATTGCTGAGGCTATCCTTGAACCTGTGATCCCCCTGTCTCTACCTCACAAGTACTGGGATGTCAGGCATGCCCAACTATGTCTGGCTTCATCTTTCATTATCAAATTGCTCTGAACACACTAACACAATTTACACTAGTGTGTGAGGATCCATATTGTTCTTTCCAATTCTGTTTGGTTTCTAGATATTTTTAAATTAACTTTTTATTGCTAAAGGTTTAAAAAACATAAAGTATTGTCAACCTGATGCACACATTATAAAACTCCCTATTGGTCTTTCATTTAATGGTTTTAGTAGTCATCAATAATCACAATGTAGATCAATTGTTTTATTATAAGACTAGAAAATGGTGATATAATTATATCATCCCTTCTGTTTTTGTTACCTAGATTTCTTTTTTTTTTTTTTTTTTTTTTTTGCGGTACTAGGGATTGAACTCAGGGGCGTTCTACCTCCGAGCTACACCCCCAGTCCTATTTTTTATTCTTTATTTTTTGAAACCGAGTCTCACTAAGTTGCGGAGTGCCTCACTAGGTAGCTGAGGCTGGCCGCGAACCCGGATCCTCCGGTCTCAGCCTCCCGAATGCTGGGATTACAAGCGTGCGCCACCACGCCCGGCTCCTAGATTTCTTTTCTAAAGAACTTCCCTCATATACTGTTTGGTTCCTCTGAGACAGAATTCAAACAGCAAACACAAGCAAAATGAATGCTTCTTTTCCTTTATTTACCAAAGTTCAGAATAATGAGTTGATTGTGTAACATCCTCCAACAAGGATCAGTGTATCACCCAGGGGTCTGTTTCTACTGTTTTGTTTCCCTTGGTTTTCCAGTTACACAGTCCCAATCCTTGGCATGCCCGGCAGTATTTACTATTAGAGGAAACACTGTGTAAATTAAGATTACATAGAGACTCTAAGTCATGTTATTTCACCAGAGTTGCTTTACTATATTTTCTGATGGGTAAAGGGAAAACTGGTCAACTTAGTCAGTCAGTGACTAAGCTCAAGCTTTTTACGCAATTTTGATAGTTATCAGTCTTCTAGAGGGCTTATCACTGCAGGACTTTTAACAGAGAGGCTGGCTGTGCACTAGTGAGCTTCATCTGGTGAGTTTTTGTATCCTCCTTCTGCTTTTCAAAGATCCTCAATTTAAATTTTTGGCCTCCTGCCATTCCTGACTCCAGAATTAAGCAAATGTCTGGACCATGCCATTAGTTGCATTTGCATCTTCAATTCAGTCACCCCAGCTTCATGTGCTGACTGAATGTGTCTCCTAGTTCTCGGCTCAGGTGAGCCTGTCTCCTCAGCATTGCAGAACTCCAGGAAAACCTACTCTGCATGTTAGAGGTTCTCAGTTTCTCTGCTAACCATTCTGAGCCAACCAACTGCAGGCATCAGCAAACGTTTGGAAGGAGAAGCTGGACCTGCATGGAAGCCCTCTTGTGTTTCCTGGTATCAGCCAGTCCTATGTGACCATGGGATTTCTTCTGCCGTCTCTGCTCCCTCTGCTTGTTCCTCTGCTGGAGACTCCACCTCTAGTCCTGAGTTGGCGAGTGGCCCTTGGGAAAGCAGTTGTGGGGCATCTGCTCATTCCCCAGCTCTCTCTCTTTTTTTTTTTTTGCAGTACTGGGGATGAACTCGGGGCATTCTACCTCCGAGCTATACCCCAAGCCCTATTTTTTATTCTTTATTTTGAAACAGGGTCTCACTAAGTTGCGGAATGCCTCACTAGGTAGCTGAGGCTGGCTGCCAACCCAGATCCTATCTAAATCTCACTAATCCTCATCATTCTAGCAGCTCCCAATACTGTAATCAGATTTTTTTTTTTCATGTTACATTTCCAATTTTTCTTGTTGGGAACCCTTCGGCCACAACCTATTCCATTCTACCAAGAAGCAAACGTCTCCCTGGAGTTCTGAATATTTGACAAACTGATGGCTGTAAAATGCCATCGTAATGTTTTTCTTCTTCCTTTGATTCATGTTCAGGTTCTCTGAACCTAAAGTTCTTATTCTTCATAGAATAGAACCTTGAATATGCTGCTGTGTGGGGGTGAGGGTGGGCAGGTTACTGGAGATTTAATCTGGGAGTGTTCTATCTCTAAATAATACCCTAAGCCCTTTTTTGTTTGTTTGTTTGTTTGTTTTATTTTGAAACAGGGTTTGCTAAGTTACCACATGCTGGTCTCAAACCCATGATCCTCCTGTCTCAGCCTCCCAGGTATCAGTATTACAGGACTGAGCTACCACACCTGTTAGAACCTTGCATATATTTCCTTCAGAGCTCTAAAATATTTATCAAATTCCTGTACCATAGTCCACATTGCAATGTAAATACCTTTGTACCTCTCCTGCAATCCTTCATACTTCTTACATATATAACTGATTTTCATTCTTATTGTAATAGGTAAGCCATGGTCTCTGGAAGGTAGGATCTAAGTTAGATATACTATCCTTCTTTTACATGTCACAATTTTGCAAATAATTAAGGAAACAATATAATTTGTCATACAAACCAATTGCTTATAAGAACAAAGGATATGCTCTTAACAATTATGTCGAGAAAAAGCCGTAAACTGACTATTCCAGGAATACAAAAACATATGGTCACCTCCTTGACTGGCAATGTTGAATGAGTGATTGAATAAACCAAAACATATGGAGAAATATTCTTTGTTTTGTTTGCATTGCTGTGGATGGAACTCAGGGGCATTCTACCTCTGAGCTACACCTCCAGCTCTATTCTTTATTCTTTATTCTGAAACAGGGTCTCACTAAGCTGGCAGGAGGCCTCACTAAGTAGCTGAGGCTGGCCACTAACCTGTGATTCTCCTGTCTCAGCTCCCCAAGTACTGGGATTACAAACAAGCATGTGCCACCATGCCTGGCTGAAAAAATATTCTTAATATGAAAGTAAGCCAGAAATAGTCCTGAGCTTCTCCATCACTGTGGTAATTACAAGGATATAAAAATATTTTTATTACTTATTTTTAAATTAATTTAAAAACTCAATATTTACTCTTGTAAAATCTCCAGTGAAACTTAAATTTTTAAAAATTTAGACAAAATGATTTCTGTATACATGTGTGTATGTGATAAAAAAGGTGTTAATGATGATTTTTCTTTGTGTATTGGTATAATTGTAGAAAATTAAATAAGAATTGTAAAGAACATTGCTCTCTAAATTGCCTATAATGAATACTTCTTATTTTAATATGAAAATAAGCAATAGTTATTATTACAAAAAGCAATCCATCATAGCACATAATTCGAAAGTAAGATTCCTTCTTTTTTTAGCTTTACCCCATTAACTAAAAAATATCATATGGAAGCAATGAACATATTTTTAATTTTGATTTAAGAAAGAAATTAAGGAAAAATCCTGGTTTATATATATATAAACAGCTAATAAGAAAAATTTAAATAATAGAAATGGGCAATTAATACTAATATTTTACATTAACCTGTATTGAAGTCTTTTTTACTTTAAAATTCTGAAGTAGAATTTAGAATTTATGCTGTAAATAAATTATTTTATTGTACATACATTTTAAGTGTTAGTTCTGACAAATGCCCATCTTTATTAATGAGAAGGCAAATGGTTAAAATTTGGGAGAAAAAAAAGAAAAAGTCAAGTTACTCCAAAAGGAAAAATATCTTGCTGTGTTTCCAGATAGACTTTAGGTAACAAACTGCCAAGGTGAGACTTTTTATTATTTTACTCTGATTTATCACAGAGGGGGAGATAACATGATGAAAACATCTCAACAAAAGCTAAAATCTTCACCTTGGGATGTTTTGAAAAAAAAAAATCATAACCTAGGTAAGAAAGAGACTTAAAATAAAAAATACAAAAATACCTTAAAAAGGAAGCAGATTATATAAACCTAGAATTTTGTGAGGACTCTGAATGTCTTGGGTATCACACTAACCTCAATAGATGTATTTCCACAAAGTCTTATTTTATACTATCATCTCTCTTTAAGCAAAGGCATTAATATCTCCATGTCACCACCCATCAAACCTGTGAAACAACTGAATAGGCAATTATCAAACCATTCCTCTCATAGTGTTAGAAGTCACCAGAGTCCTAAAAGAAATCATAGTCACACCACAGCTTGCTGAGAAACGTGAATGGTAGTGTGTAAAATGATATAAGAAGACTTCTACTTTCAATGAAGACACAATACCTTGGGGGCAAACCAACTCTTCTATTGAAAATAGCTAGAAAAACCAGGAACAAATATTTTTGAAGCCACTTGAAAACATTTGGATGCTGTCATGGCAACCAGAATCCAAGGGATCAATAAGTCAGAAGAAGAGAACTTCAGAGAGGTAAGCAGATAATCTTCAAGCTAGTTTTCTCCTTCAGACATTACCTGATTATTGATAAAGGACAACAGACTGAGAAGATCTTAACAAAGAGGCAAGGAAGCAAGAAAAACTTTTAATAAGTCCACAAGACCATAGGCACAAGAAAAAAAAAAAGAAAAAGAAAGAGTTCAAGTCTTCCAAGGTAACCAGGATTTGAGAAACACAGATCCTGGAGAAAGGGGGAGGGGGTGAGAAAAACACTTTGTAGTTCCCTCAAGAAAAAAAAATGCAAAATTTGAGCTACATAAAGCACAGGATGCAAAGCTAAACAGGAAAATCAAAGTAAAGTTTGTGGAAGTTTCTCAGTCCTGAGCAATCAAAATTTGAGTTAAGGATATTCACAGGATGAGGAATCCAAGTAAACAAAGGGATCCAGATTCTCAGGTAGGAGTTCTGGGCAGCTATGCCCTTGAAACTGGATGGACTAGGTGAAACAGAATAAGTTTTATAAAACTACAATCTACATTGACATCAGTTCAACCTGGGATTGCTACTTATTTATTTGAGGTCATAAAGGCTAAGGAATGTTTTTCTTTAATATCTACAGTAACCATAAAAAGAATAATAAAAATGTAGAACTTAAGAATTAATAGAGGGGAAATTGAATATTAAGATGCTAGATTAAGCAGAAGATGGGAAGAGAGGAAAATAATAGAAAATAAATCCAGTGAGATGTAGAAAATAGTTAAATGCTAGATATAAATATGATTGTGTCAGCAATTCTACCTAAAGTAAGTGAACAAAATATTCTAATTAAAAGGCAACATTATCAGATGACTAAAAACCAAAATCAAACCATGTATAGCTTATGAGAGATACTTCTTAAACACAAGGGCACAAAAAAGCTAAAAATCAAGGGATGGAAAATGGTCTGTCATGCAAACACTAACACAAACCAAAACATGAAAGCTGTCTGTACTAATCTCAAATTCTATGGATAGTAGACTACACAAAAAGGAAAGTTGACATCATAAAGTCAAGACTTAATGATTATTTGATAACTCAGAATTTTCCCATGCTATCAGAGAAAAATAGAAAAATAAATCAAATGATACAGAAAAGTAATTTGACAAAACTCAATGCCCATTCATGATAAATTTATCTGAAAACTTGGGATTAAGGGAATGTCATCAACCTAATAAATGTTTATATAAAGCCTAAAGATAACATCTTACATGACTGAACAAATTTCAAATAATGGAAACAATGGTAATAACATCCTAGACCTAGAATGACAAAGACAATGATGAAAAAAAAAGTTGGAAGACTTACATTATATTATTTTAATACTAAAGTTTGAGTAATCAAGACAATGTGGTATTTGCAGAAAGATAGGTGACCACATCAATGGAAAAAAGAGAGAGCTCAAAATCAGTACTAACCAGGTGTGTTCAGTTGAATTTTATCTAAAATACCAATGTCATTCAATGTAGGAAGGCAATTCTTTGAAAAAAAAATTGAGTTGGATGAACTGTGTGTGTATGTGTGTGTGTGCACACATGGGCACAAGAGAGGGAGGAGGGGGGAGGGAGGAAGGAAGGAAGAGAAGAGAAGAGAAGAGAAGAGAAGAGAAGAGAAGAGAAGAGAAGAGAAGAGAAGAGAAGAGAAGAGAAGAGAAGATTGAGAGAGCGAGGGAGCCAGGGACTTGAACTGGCAATCCTTCTGCCTTAGCTTCCCATTAGCTGGGACTACAGGTATATACTACCATGCCTGGCTCTGGATCTTTACTTAGAAAAAATGGATCTTGGTGCATTCTGGTATGGACTGAAAGCCCCCAAATTTACTTCCTGAAATCCTAACTCTCAATACAATGGTATTAGGGAGAGGAGCTCTTAGGATGTAATTAGGTCATGAGAATAGGTCTTTCATGAATGAGATTAATGCCCTTATAGTAGGGCCCAGAGAACTCCCTGGTCTCTCTTTCTGGGATGTGAAGGCACATCCACAGTGTGCACCCCAGAGGATGAGCCTCACCAGAACCTTCAGCTTCCAGAATTGTGAGAGATGAATTTCTGTGTTTTAGAAGCAATCCAGTCCATGGTACTTTGTTACAGCAGACTGAAGTGACTAAGACATATTTTTTACAACATATATAAAAATTACTTAGGATATTTTACAGTACTAAATGTCAAAGTCAAAACCACAAAGCTCCAAAACAACCTGGGGCAATATATTTACTACCTGGGGGTAGGCAAATATTTCAAAATAGAACAAAGAAAAAAAAGGAAAATTGACAGATTGGACTTCATCAAAGTTAGAAACCTTTACTCATAATAGATACCATTAAAAATGAGAATTCAAGTTAAAGATTGAGAAAAAACATTTGTGATGCATATATTTTACTAAGAACTCATACCCAGATTATAAAATCAATAATTAAAAACAAGTGACATAATAAAATGGGCAAGAATTCGGATAGGCATTTCACAAAAGAGGGTATATAAATGGCCAATAAACACAGGAAAAGATTCTCAAGATCATTAGTCATCAGGAAAATGCAAATGAAAACTATAATTAAACATCTACACACTCATTATAATGGATAAAACATAAAAGACTATCAACACCAAATGGATCTCACACATTCTTGCTAGGCATGTAAAATGGCAAAAATACTGTGGAAGTCTGCTAATTTCTTGTAAGTTAAACATACACCTGCCTTAACATCCAACAATTCCATTCTTGGATATATAACCAAACCAAACCAAAATATATATCCATAAAAACTTGTATGTTTATGTTGATGGTAGCCTTGTCTTAGTGAGAGGTAGAAATTAAACATATAGTTGTTCAACAAAATACTACTCAGCAATTAGCAGGAATAAACTACTGCTGGCCTACAAGAACAGAGGACTCTCCTGTTGTGCAAAAGAACCGATACATGAAAGAATATCAACGGTATGATGACATTTTTATGCAGTTGAAGAATGAATGGGCAACATAAACCAGAATAATGGTCATCTCTGGATGGAGCATGGAACAGGTTGGAAAACAACATTGGAAAACTTTCTGGGTGATGACAATGCTTTATATTTGATTGTATGTTGATTACGTGGGTGTATCATAGTATCACACATTTGTGAAACATTTATCAAACTGCCACTATTTTCTATGCATTTTATTATATAAAAATTATGTTTCAATAGAAAAAATATGAAATGAGTAAATAAAAAGAGTTAGAAAGTGTAAATATTAAGGAAAGCCAGAGATGATTCTCTCTCTCTCTCTCTCTCTCTCTCTCTCTCTCTCTCTCTCTTTCTCTCCCTCTCCCTCTCAAAGCATATAAACAAATACTAAAGACTGTTTCCTAAAATTAAAAAAAGATTTGTAGCCAGGCATGGTGGTGTATGCCTGTAATCTCAGTACCTGGGAGGCTGAGATAGGAGGATTGCAGGTTTGAGGACAGCCTCATCAATTTAATGAAACTCTTAGCAACCTAGAAAGACCCTGTTTCAAAAAATAAAAAGGGCTCAGGATGTGGCTTGGAGGTAGAACACCCCTAGATTCAATCCTCAGCACCATAAAAAAATAAAATAAATAGTAACTATGCATTGAAAGAGAATACTGTTTACCTGAGAAAATTGACCCAGGACAATGAATACACAGAAATCTAGTAAAGCCAATGGATTTTATAGAAAAAGAAAGAAATATTTTGGATGTCGAGGAAAAAACCAGCAAGTGTTTTATAAGGGAAAATAGTTTACCATCTGAAGTTTGGACAACAGAAATTCACAATAAATATAACTGGAACAACATGTTTAAAATGCTTAAGAAAAGCAAAATGTACATCCTGAATTATATCCAGTGGATAGATGAAATGTTTCCAACATGCCAAAACTAAGTGAATCGTATTCCCATGAGCTTTTCCTGAGAAATCGACTCTAGAATATACTACAGGCTATAAACTACTAAAATTACTAGAGGAACACCGTCATAAGGACTAGAGATCATTGTTAAACACATCCCTAATGGTACAACTAATATTCAATGAAAGTTAAAGAAGGGAAGGCATAATATGTCATGGCTACATACTGTAGAGAGAGCGAAACTAAGGAGGGCACGATAGGAAGATCATGTGCAAACAATTAGTTTTAACTCCTCTCAGTAATGAGTTGGTAGTGGTGGTATTAGTAGTTATTCTAGGACATTCGTATGGCAATGGTGGAATGATATAAATACATATTTATGAGATTTTTCTGATTCTCTCACCTCCTGTTTCCTTGGGAACATGCACTCTTCCTGTAGGAGGAAAGGAATACACAAGCAGTACTCGAGCTCTCTATGAATTTCTGGATCAGGGCTAGGAAATAATGCATAGGCCATGGGACACTGATTTTTACCTGTTTCTTATGATTTATTATCTGAGATCACTATAATATCTTATAAATAGAGTAAGCAGAGTAGGATCACCAGATTGTGGTTATTGTCTCTACTGTAGGGAAAAAGAAACTGAACTCAGTAAAGAAGCAACTGGGAAAACCTGGGGCTGCCATGGGCCAATGGGGCGTCATTCCTGAAGACAGGTCTTCCAAGCATCAGCAGGATCTGGTTCTCAATTCTTTCCACCATTCACCTGCCAGGTTGCTGCTAATGGAGAGGCTTATTTTGTCTGCCCAATAAATTGGTATATTATCCAGGGCAAGACTTGTGTTAAGTAAGTTCACGAAATAAGACTTTCCTATTTCAAAATTCCAATTTCATTTGCAATGGAAATCATGTACAGGAACATCTTATAGTCTACTAATTGACCTATGAGGAAAAACCATAGATAGATAGTTGCTTGTTTACAAGGTGTTAGGAGGAGGCAAGGGTTGGGGGGCTTCAAAGTTCAACAATTGACTATGACATTAAGCTAAGACTGTTTGCTTCATCTTTTTAGGTCTAAGGGTTGTTATTTGGGTTTTATTTCAGAGAACTCACCGATCACCAGCCTCTTCTCTCATCTCTACCTTAGAGAGGTCTGTGGTCAATTTTCATGTTTGTTTCAATGGCTTTTTTCTCTGCTTTTGTGTCTGATCAACACCCTCCTCCTTATACATCAATTATGTTTTAGTACATTCATACATTTATTCTAGTTATGGTTCAAGTTGTATAGGTCTTGGTGCCTATCAATCCTGAGGAGAAGGCATATCTCTGTTCACTCTGCATGAATCTTAAAATTAAATTTTGTGAGCTTTTAGTTTTGTTTTTTCCCCCTTAAATCTCTCTGTGTGTTCACTGTCTTCATCCCCAGTTGTCAAAGCTCTAGGCCACACTATAATTTCTCCCCAGACCCTGCCACAGTCTCTCCCGGAGTCCCCGGCCTCCATTCTTGTTCTCCTCCTATGCATCTCTATGTTGAGAGCAGGACCACCAGGACCTTTTCCTGCTCAGAGCCTTATCTTCTGACTTCTGGACCAAGTCCCTTCTTTTCCTAGCCAACCACTTTTCTTTCTTTAGAAATCTTAGCTTAGGCAACACACTGTGGAAACATTTCCAGCATCCCTGGGCTGGTTAGAGACCTCTGGAAACCCTCCAGTGACACCTTCAGCTTCTCAGAAGCACTCACCACATTTGTGATTGAACAAGTATGTTCAAAGTCTGGTCTCCTGGCTAGATTTCAATCTCTACAAAGTCAGGGGCCAGATGCCTGTCAGCCACCACTGTGTCCTCTGTATTTGTCCCAGTGCCTGGCACGTAGCAGGTACTTGCACATCATTAACTGACTGAAGGAGTCATCATTGCTTCTCTGCTGGATCTAAAAGGCCTCTGGCCCTGAAACCATTCCAATCATCAGAGCAAAAGTCATTTTATATTAGGATCAGGCCTAGAATAACTTTTGGTTTTATATCTTTGGAGCTAAACACATATTCCTTCTGGAAAACTGCCATCAGCCTACTGCTATGGTTTGGATGTGGCTTGTCCTCTACAGGTTTATGTGCTCCAGGCCTGGGCCCCAATGTGACAGTATTAAGAGGAAGGGGATCCTTTAAGAGAGGAGGCCTATTGGGAGATGTTAGGTTACCTGGATGCTGCCTGGGCTAAGGATTAATGCTGGGCCATGGACTGAGTCACTCTCTCAAGAATGAGTTTTTGCAAAGTGAGGCCACCTTGTGTGCTTGACCCCTTCTAAACACAGTCTATTCCCTTCCCATTCCTCTGATATGTTGTGATACAGCCAAGTGTGCCTTCACCAAAGGCCAAACAGATGTGGCCATCCAATCTTGGACTTTTATCCTCCCAAACTCTGTCTTTTATAAATGCCCAGCTTTGGGGATTTTGTTACAGCAACAGAAAATGGAGTAATACACCTACTGATTTTTTTTTTTTTCTCCTAATATGCTGTGCTGCTACCTGCTATCACATCTCTCTCTGCCTAGAATACTCTCCCTGTACATGTCACTTTCTTAACACACTCTTCCCTGTTCACCTCCTCTTTGGGCTAGTTGATGGAGAAGCACTGCCCAGAAACTTCCTTTGTCCTTCCTCGACTCCAAGGTTTATCCTAGAGGCCCCTCTATGGGGCTACTGAGCATTTGCTGCTCCCCTTGTCACAGGGCTTGACCCTGCCACATTGCCATTGGGTGTCCTGCCACTGTTGCTTCTCTCCATCCCACTGTTCCACAGGCCAGGCTATTTTCTGCACCAATAAATTGCATGGTGTGTGTAAAATGGTAACCTCTCTCAAGAGATAGGTAGTTAGATAACAGATAGATGGTAGATAGATAGAAAGACAGATAGATAGATATAGATAGCTATTTTAAATGAAGGATTGGCTACAGAAACCTTACTGATATCTTTATTGTTTGCAATACGACCCTGGCAGAATCAATAGTTGGGATCACAGAGCTCGCTGGTAGCATCTCTTCACCCTCTCGCCTACCCTGGTACTCCTGTCATAATTTCTTGCATTGTACTTTGACCATGTAGGTTTATACAATTTCTCCTCAACACTTTTTCTATGCCCTATTCCATGCCCATCTAAGTCAAATAATACAAGCTGCGCTACATTTGATCAAATGGAAATTGATATTAATTCCCATAGTGTCTGACAGTATTTATTAGGAGCATGGTAACCAAGTATATGTTTTTATAACTGAAAAGCCAAGGAAAGGAAAGTGTTTCTTATTGCTATTGCTTTCCTTTGAGCAGCTATTTCTCAGTATCTTTAGTAGTGTCACCTAGGGACTTCACCTGACTTTGCTAGTAGTCAATTCCTCACATATCTTGAAAATAATCTGCCTACAGGGTATTATGAGGCTTCCATTAGTTATAAAAGGGTTTCTTTGTGCCTTTGAAATAAAGTGAAAGTACAGACACATTGTTTGGGTGTGCTTTATTAAATATTTGCTGATTTCCTTTCTCTACTCTGTTAACCAATGTTAATAAGCAATGTTTTATTATTAACCTATAACTTAGATTGCTTAGATTGCTTTTGTTGGTACTAGGTAGGGGCATTATACCTCTAAGCTAGAGCCCCAGCCCTTCTTAATTTTTTTATTTTGAAACAAGGTCTTGCTAAGTTGCTGAAGGTCTCACTAAGTTGCTGATTGAATGTGCAAACCTCTTGTCTCAGCTTCCCAAGTATTGGGATTACAAGCATGCCCAGCATTTTAGCTGTATTTTATTTGAATCAGAAGACAATGTCCTAATGATCTATTTTTTTTAATAAAGCAAAACAAAACCTTCTTCCCTTTTTTCTCCATCCTGAATATATTAATCGAAGTAGCAAAGTTTGGGTCCAGTTTTTAAATTCGATTGACTCTACCCTCAGCCCTTCAAAATACATGCTGTGTCATGCTATGCAGTTTTCTTCTCCTCCACCATCATCAGTGCTTCTCTGTGTTATGCATAACCATGTGGGCAGATTGATTGAATCAGTCTCTTTTGGTAGCTACACCTAAAATAACAAGTAAACTGAGGAGCATTGGGGATAATTATCCTTAGACTAACCATTAATGCTCAAGAAATGGAGAAAGAAAATCACTAAGGAGAAGATGAAGAAGGCATGCAGAGGGAAGGTAGACAAGACAGAGACCCGGAGTCTTTCTACTCAGGAGCTCAGTCCTCTGCATGGCCCAGAAGCATCCTGAACCTTGTAGCATGAGCTACTGATATTATTCCTCATATTCTTTATATTAAGCACTCCGCTTCCTTTTACTAAGACTAGCTTAAATTGGAATCTGTAACTTGCAGCCAAACAGTCCTAGTTAGTGAGCGCCGTTAGCCATCTCAGCTGTAAATGGTTTAAACAAAAGAGTAATTTCCTTGGGCATTGTTAGGTGTCTTTGAATAGTTTAAACAAAAGTAAATACCTATTAAGAAGATAGTAAAAAGCTATCTTTTCATGATCTATGCCCTTACAATCTGAAGCTTCCAAACCCACTGGTAGATTTTTTCTTAATTTCTTCAGCCTGCCAATGTTTCTTCTCTTGGGCTCACTTTATAAAACACACTCACATGGCCTGTTTCCCTTGTGAGTGGATAACACTTTATACTGGACACCAAGGTGAACAGATGGAATGCAAATGACCTCATCTTTCTTTAGCGGGGGCCAAGCACAGACAGGTTGCTGAGCTGTGCCAAACAGACGTCCGTCCTCACACGCGTCTCAGTGAGTAACACTCGCATGCCCCCACTTTCAGCAGATGCAGCTTTTCCATCTCAGACAGCACAAATACAATGAGCTGGCAGGGATACTACACACCTCCAGTTTCCAGAAGTCTCTTGAAGGTGTAATGAAAAGTTTCATTTTAGTATAAGAATTTCTGTATACCCTTCCGTATTTGCAGAAGTGTGTGTGTGTGTATGTGTGTGTATGCATGTGTGTGTGTGTGTGTGTGTGTGTGTGTGTGTTTCCTGGGAATTGAACCCGGGGTCATTCTGCCTCTTAGCTACACACCCGACCCTATTTTATTTTGAAACATGGTCTCCCTAGATTGCAGAGGGTCTTGCTAAATGGCCGAGGCTGGCTGCAAAATGTCCAGCCTCTTGTCTCAGCCTCCCAAGTACGAGGATTACAGGTGAATGCCACCATGCTCAGCTGCTTTTCATAATTTTATGTTGCTAGTTAACACCGATTGACATTTCACTCTGTAATAGGTATTGTGCTATGCTCTCTTTACTTCAATTTTCGTATTCAATCCTTCTAATAATCCTATGAGATTAATTACATAATTTTATAAATAAAGGCATAGAGGTTAAGCAATTTTCCAGGGACTAGTAGCTTAAAAAAATAAAGACAACTCAATAAACATTTTCTATAGACTGTGTTTATGTCATCTCCAAAGTTTATATGTTAAAGTCTTACCCTAATGGGGTATTTGGAGGTTGAGTCTTGGGGAGGTAATTAGGTCATGAGGGTAGAGATACAAATGGGATTAGGGCCCTTTTGAAAATACAAAATAGCACTGACTTCCCTTTCCTCTGTTATCTCTCATGTGAAGAAAAGAGAAGATAACCATCTTCAAACCAGGAGGAGGGCACTTACTGTAATTCAACAATGGTGTCATCCTGATCTCAGATTTCCCAGCCTCTCAAAATGTAAGAAATATATTTCTGCTTCATAAGCCACCTGTCTATGATACTTCTGTTATATCAACTCCAGAGAAGACAATATCTGACTCTGAAGTTACACATCTGCATGGATCACATTATACTGTTTCTAATTTCATGCACCGAATTTATTGAAATGGCATGTTATATATCAACAAGCTATGAATTTCTTTGAGGCAAGCATCCTGTTTTACTCATTTTATTTAATGCATGAACAAATGAATATTTTTTGAGGTAACTGACATGGGGAGCTATGTAATAAAAAAAAGATTTTATCCAGAAAACAACTATTTGAATTCCATTCTTTCCCTTGTAAAAATGGTCTTGAGATTTTCAAACCTCAGTTTCTTCTTCTGCACAATAATATTAGACATGTGCCTACCTTGGGACATTTTGGATAATCATATGAGACTATTGGTGGATTATTCAGTTTATACAATGCACATTGTTAACATATGAGCATAAGATATGCAGTCTGAGAACTTGAATAAGTGTCAGTCATTCGAATTTATCTGAACTTGAAAGAAATATGAACAGTAACCTATATTAAAAATGAATTAGGCTCTCTTTGAAGTTGTAGCATAACCTGTGCCCAAGATCTCTGTTTAGAACTTGGAAACAGAACATGGGCATTAAAATTAGCTATTTCAGTGTTGTTTGCAGATTAAGTGTCTTATTTACAAAAGGAAAAATGAAAACAGGGAAATGATGATAGCTGTATATTTGCTGCCCTGGATAGGGGGGCAGGTCGTGCGCACCCCATTGTCCTGAGGTCATTCACTCCCTAGACTTGAGCCTGTGACCTCTCAGGTGACCTCTCATAGCAGCATCCTCCTCTACACACGAGTTACTCATTCTAGGTTTTGCTCATGGTGTCCTGAGGTGATGCTAAGGTGTTACATCTTCAAGGAGTGAAGACATCTTTTGGCCTGGTTATGAGGGGCACAAGGCTTTTCCCCAACAAAATATCCTTATTCTGACAGCCCAGGAGAGATTCAAAGATGTCTAGGGCTTTCCAATCACAGTGGAACAAATGGTACCTGCTTCATCTCCACTGAACCCGGCTCTGGGCACAAATATCCTTCTTTCTTATACAAACAACCCCTCCTGACAGGCAGAGACTCCCCCAGGCTGCCAATAATTCTAGGAAAGCACACTCTGTTTTCTAGACTGTGCCTCATTTATCTCTTCTTAAATCTCACAATCAATGTTTCTAACTCCAGAGGCCTGAGAAAATCAGTAGTCAGGTTTGATTACAGCCCCCATAAGATCCTGGCTTCTTTTCAGTCCTGCTATAATGTCAGGCATTATACACACAGCTATAAGAGAACCAGCATCAACCACCCACAATGCCTTGTTTTCTGGAGTCGGCTCTTCACTGTCACACTTGTCAACTGATGTCAAATGGCTCTATTGTAATGGTGCAGCTCTGGGATCGGGCTCCTGGCATAAACTGTATGATCTCTAATGTTTTTCAATTGTTCTTTCTCAGCTTCTCTCTCAGCTATTACAAAACATGCTTAAAGTACTCCTCCAGTATACCATTCCTCCCTCTTCCTCACTCCTTACGTAATGTCTAAATTACTTATTTTCTTTATGGCACAGTCCTCAACTTATTGCAATGTAACTTCTGCCAGCAACACACCACTGATCCTGAGGCAGAACAGAGGTCCTGGGGACCAGAAGGGTTAAAAGAGGCCATCTTCAAAAGGAACAAAACAGGCAAGAATAATAAGATATGCGGGTGACAATGACCAGGCAAGGTCTATGGAAATTAAAATAAACCTTCAACCAACCCCTTCAGCTGGACCAAATTCAGGACAACTGGTGTAAATAAATTCCAATGGTGATCAAAGTTGGGAAACAATCAAGTGTCTCCAGGAGATTAGAGCGCCCCAGGCCTAGAAGACGAAAGCCCCTCAGCCCTCAAGATAAAGATTCAAATTAAGGATTGAAGTTGTACAAAAACATTGTTCTCCCAAACCCCAATTCTGACCAATCATAAAAAAGCAGATGAAATACCTCAATAAGGTATAAAAACTCATCTCCTAAGACCTTCAATTGTTACTTTTTGCTAGAATCCTTCCCCCCCGTATGTGTGTGGGGAAGCTGTTTTTGTCTTGTATATTTCCTTGACTTAAAATAAACTTTCATAGTTCTATACCTTTCATTAGTCTTTGGAAATCATTTGTCAAAATCCACTGGTCAAGAACCCAGTAAGAGGAGACATCCCATATCAATAACTCTCAGGGTTAACTGTGCCGTCTTCATCCTGGGGATTTCAAGGATCAGGTCTAAGTTCTAACATATTGAATCAGTCTGCTGATTCAATAGGTCATATTTGGAGATAGGGCCATTGGGTAATTGGGTAAACAGGCTGAGATGATATCCCTAGGTTGTGATTAGTGCCTTTATAAAAAGAGACAACAGACTGCTTCTGCTCCCCCTGCCCCGTACACAAAGAAGAGAGCATGGGAGCAAATGCCAAGTCGGCGGCCTTCTGCAACTCAAGAGGAGAGTTCTCATCAGCCAGTGGCAGGCTGCTGACCTCAGTCTCACAGACTGTCAGAAAATAAATCTCTGTTGCTTAAGCCACCGGTCTGTGGTATTTTGTTATGGCAGCCAAGCAGACTGAGACCCAGGCTGCTCCTTGCTCTCCACCGTACTGTGTCCTGCTGTTTTCCCCATTCTGTTTCATTACTTTTTGTCAATTGCCCTTAGACCTTCCCTCTTCATCTTATCTCTTAAGTGAAAGTGCTCTCTAACATTCCTCCTTCTATTTTCTTTTTCTCTTATATGATCACTACTCTCTTGGCCACTTTAAGCACTCTGACAATTAAGCTTCCTATCTAGAGTTCTTGCTGAGACCTTACTACTTAGCTCCACACTTAAGAACTTCTGAGTCTTGTGTATGCATCCCTCTGCTATCTTTAGAGCATGTTCAATCAATAAGTCTGAATCCCAACTCATCAACATCTCTCTGTTTGATAGTAACTGCATGTCCCCCATCTTCCAGTCAGTATCAAATCCTGAGAGTCTTATTCTCTTTTTAATTCCTTCTTTCCACTCTCATAACTGGTATTCCAGATCTAATAAATTAAACTTGGAAATATTTTTTTCATATGCATACCTTGGGTTCAATTTTCTTTTCATTGTGCTAGTTTAAAATTTTTAAACTTGAATTTAACCTCAACTAGTCAGTCTCTATAGTCAACCTTGTCCCACAAAGCTTACACATGATCATGAAACTACAAAACCTGTAATGTACCTGTGGTTTAAAGAAAATTATATAAACTTCATCTAAGAGTATCGACTATTATCTATAATCTGTCCTCTTCCTGCATCTATAAATTTACCCACCATAACAGGGGCTCCTTAGATTTGAAGAAAGTCTTAGTCATTGCCCTAACCAACTTCATTTAGTCCTGCTGACCTTTTCTCTCTTTGAGGGTTTTTTTTTTTTCAGCTTTTCTCAAGTCCCAACAATGGTGAGCCTTGCAGACAAACACCCTATTGTGGAAACCAAAGCTTCCCCCGAGACATAGCACCTTCCATGAGGCCAGAAAGACTCTGCACAAGGATCAACCAGGCAACAGTGTCACCAAGACTGCTAATAGACTTCTGGGCCCCTGTCCTTGTTCTTCTACTATATAATCCTGGAGCTATTTTCAGTACCTGAAAGGCAGTACTTAGGTGCTGGTCCCTGTCTTCCTGGTAGTGCCCATGCTGAAATAAATTCCTTTCCTGTTTCACCACCACTGTCTTTCTGCTGTTGGGATTCTTGTGGGCAAGTGCCGGTCTGCAGGAATTCCTGGAGCCAGGACTATCTCTACCCCTCCATGTGCTTCATTCATATGGGATTCCACATGGTGGCCCAAAAGCACATTAACATTTCTGAATCTTCAATTCTATTACTTTCTGTATGTGAAATGATCTCACCACAGCACAATGTCTTCTGCTGAGAAAGAAAATGCTTTAAAGTCAAGTTCAAATACTGCTTTTACTAAAGTATCTTTACATTCCTTCCGCAGATACTATTTCATAGGTAAACTTTCTCTCTTTCTTCCCTGCACACTCAAAATGTTCTATTGTCCTCTGTTATGTCTCTGAACACAGAATATTTACTTTGATTTTCTCTCCCTGTGGGACTGCAGGATTGGTGCATTTTGTACCTTGCTTTTATATCATATTTTTTTTCCTGAATATCACCGAGCACCACATCAGATACCTGGATACTTTTATTCTTACTGATGAAACAATGATTGACTACATAAATGAATGATTTAACAGTAGATCCCCAAAAATGTTTTTATCAAGAGGTAATATTCTATGAAAACCTTTCAATAAAAATTTCCTGATGTTAACTATAAAATCAAATGAGAATTATAGTAATTTGAAAAGCCATGCATCTTAAAAATAAGGGAAAACTGATTTTCAAATGACATATTTTCTTATTTACAAGCCAGAATACTAAATGAGTCCTTATTAGAGGAAGAAGATGTTGCTGGTATTCAATTGTTGTATCTCTTGGCTCACAATCAGGTTTCCTTTCCTAATCAAAGAAGGAAAAACAAATCAAAATGCATACTCAGGGTATAATAACTAGTACTATAGGTTTATTTGCTTCTAATGGTGGACACAATATGTTACTAGCAGAGAACCAAGGGGAAAATTTCCTCAGAGTATCATTCCATTTAGTACTCCCCTTAGTTCTCGCATTCAACAAAACTATATTAAAATGTGTAAGAAAAAAAAAAAAAACAGCAGAAGCATAATAATATTCTACTGACTTAATGTATTTTTTAAAATTCTCTCCTTGTATCAAGATTACATCTTTTTTGTGGTTGTAATTGCTTTTGGGTTTGCACACAATTATGCATGTAAAAGGTCAAAGAGGCACACTGTCACATTTCAGCTCCTTGCCCCATCAGGCTGTTTGGCACTCATGGAGTTTACTTTAGACAGAAAATTACTAAAAACATTAGTTTGACATTGAGTCATTGATATAATCAATTTTTAAAGAAGCACATCATTTACATAGTTTTAAAATTTCCAGTTGAATAATGTTAACTCATTTCACCTTGAAAGGAAGGATAAATAACTTGGATCTAAGTAGTTTACTTACTTACGAATGTCCAGGGGGTTCTGCTTCTTATATTGTCAAAAAAGAGAAAATTTCTGATATATTTATATTAAATTAGGGCTTAATATTTTCTCCCTTGAACACATTAAAAATAAATGAAAATTTAGTGTTGTCAAAGGCAATTATCTACCAGTTGATCCTCCAGGGTCTCATTATGCCTAAAAGGACTTCTGACTGTAAATAACTCAAGAAAACCAAACACCAAACTTACTGATAAGATTCTTCCTAAATTATATTTCATAAAATGTAATGGAAGGGCTCAAAACTTTGGTGGTGTCAGATATTTGGCTACAAGTAAAATAAAAACTTCAAGTACACTTTGCAAAAGCAGACATGCAAATCCATCCTTCCTATGCATCTCAGAAACAACCTGTCATGAGAATGTGGTTGGGCATGCAACAATATCCTTAGAACAATGTTCCCAGAGATCAGTTGGAAATTCTTCATTAGAAGCATTTGCTCTGTGCTTATAGCTGTATGTGCAGACTGCTGAATACCCTCAGTGCACCATAAATGCTGGCATTACACATCCAGAATGGCCATAAACTCATTGGGTGATGCATTCTATAGAGTTTTCAACTCCTTGCTTCAGTTGGCAGAACTGCTAGATTTTTATTGCTGCAGAAAATATTAGATTGCTTTGGGGTTTTTGTAACTTTGGAGACAAGCCAGGAATATATCAAGTGGCAATAAAAAAGGTGAAAACATAGGCACTGAGATTTATGTTATATTTTAAAATTACAGTCTCCTTGAGTTATTACAGAAGCAATAGCAAAACAAGTGGGAAAAAATGAGTAAACAAATAATTGTTTTCCATAGAAGTTTAGCCCAAATATCCTCTGTGGGCCAACTTGTTTATATGGTGCATATTGGAAAAGCTACCAATTGTACTTAGAAAGTGTCATGTTATAGTGGTTAATTTGAATTAGATTCCTCAACATAATATTAAGACAATGCTTGATATATTACAGCTAATAGTTAAATAACTCGCAGGTGAAACCATCACTTCCTAAACAAATCAGTTTATTTAGACTAAGATGATTTTCTCCCAAATGCAAGATCCCAAATGAAATTAATTTCTGAATTCACAGCAGTGAAGGAGTTTTTGTCAGATTATAAGGAAAGCAGCCCAGGTGTGGGAAGGTTGTCCAATGTATAGCAATGTTTGCTGCAGGAGAAGCGATAAGCATCAGCAATGCAATGTAAGGACAGATAGCTCCATCTCATCCCAGAAGCCAGCGATGCTCACTGCTCACTATTCATAGGTATCTTGGGCAGGTGTCCCTGCCAATCTATATATGGAACCACCAGGCAAGCTTTCAAAAATGCATATTCCTGGGCACTAACACAAGGTCTCTTAATCCTATGGGTTCTCAGAAGAACAGCTTTCAGAAGTGACTCATGGCCAAACATCAGATGGGAGTTTCTGAAGAACCAAAACAAAGGCAGCACAGTTAGAAACGCAGAGCTACACTGTGGTGGCTGGTAGAATGTACCCCTCAAGACACCATATGTGACACATTACAGGAAATCTCTTAATCCCCCTGGATGTTCTATTTTGAACAGCATCTTCTTTCTTTTCATTTGGCTTCTCTTATTTGTTCCCTCTTAATGAAAATTGCTATGATGCCAATTTACATCTGTACACTGTGGCTAACGGTCTTCTCTTGTTGTTTTCTCATGTCATAGCACTGTTGTTTGGCTTCCATGCTTTCTAAAAACTCCATGTCAGGAGGTTGCTACCAAGGGAATGTTGGTTAGAATGAAAAACCAATGCAAGAGGAAAAGTACTAAGCTACTTTTATGAGGGGCCTCTTACAGAGAACTTAAAAATGATACAGCAAGAAGTAAGCAGAAATGATTGACTTCATTCTAACATTGGTAAAATTTAGGGATGTCTTTTGTCTTAAATAATCACAACTTTATGTATTGCAAAGATACATTTTCCCAAAGACTTCTTCACCAGATGCACAAATTGCATGATTCTAAGTGAAAGATGCCCATGTTGCTGGTTGACACATAAAAATATAAAATCCATATTTTTTTTGTATTGTTTTGTTTGTAGCACTGAGGATTGAACCGAGAGACATTTCACCTTTGAGCTACACCTCCTGTCCTACTTTATTTTTATTTTGAAACAGGGTCTCAGTAAGTTGTGGAGGGCCTCACTAAGTTTCTGAGGTTTGCCACGAACCTACGATCCCAGCCTCTCAAATACTGGGATTATAAGCGTGTGCCACCATGCCCAGCTAAAACTCTTAAGATAAAAAAAAAAAGTCATACCAGTTTAAGACCTGGGCAAAGAATGACTAAGTGAAATTATATTTAAAAGGTATACAAATTTATAATAGTGTAGTTTCCTGACTCAGGAAGTGTAGGAAAATAACATCTATGCCCCATACTTTCTGACTAGTACAGGTGAATGGAGTAGTTGTAAAATGATGTATATTTTATAATCGTAACCATTAAAATTCTTCACTTTTAAAGGATTGTTTTAGAATAAAATTCATGCACTAATGGGGAAAATTACTTAATTTGGGGTAATTCAATTACCTTTAGAACTTCAAGTATCCAAGTCATTTTAGAAATTATAAATGTTACATGAAATTTTGTTTTTATGGGCCTCAGATGACACATGCAAACTTTTAACAAATGCTTCTCCTTAAAACAGAATCAGAAAAAAGATAGGAATGAACAAACTACCAGAATAATTACCAGAACCCAAATCATCTGGACTTTGGTGTTCATCCTGACTCTCAAGTTTGGGGTTCATCATCTTTATCTGGTTCCTTATTTGCTGTAGTGCTTTGTGTCTAAGAAATCATTCTGTTCATGACCTTGAAGTAGACATACCCCAATTCATTTGCAGCATCGTGGAGCATCTTTATCACAAAATACGTTAACATTTAACCAATAAGAGGATATGATAAGGTAATTACTTAAGAGACCTTATTTCAAGATATATATTATGCTCAGCTGCAATCCGATTTTGAAATGGCAGTCTCCCTAGGTGCTTAATTTCTTTGTCCTCTATCCCCAATTCGTAATAATATGATTCCAGAATGATAAAAATAAATCAGAAGCTATCTTCAACTATGGTCTAGACTATAAATTAGAATTAGTGCTTTCATCTCCAACCCAGATCTCAGAGGTTTGCTGATGCTTCATAGACAGAGGCCCCATACAAAAAAAAAAAAAAAAAAAAAAAGTTCCTGGCATAGCTGATATTTGAGCTGCTGTATAAAAATGAGGATGCATTCAGCTCATTGTTGATATATGCTCCTTGCTGTTAAAAAAGGAATGGAAACAAAGAGGACATTTTTAGTTCTACATCCTTAGTGCACCAGAATGTGAGATTTGGAAAAAAGGAGACAGATTAAGAAAGGACAAGGAAGTCGAGGGAAACAGTTTGGACAGATAGAAGGAGAGAGGGGAGAGAGGCGAGACAAGCCCAGATGGGGCACTCACTTGGCGTTCCCGGCCCCCGGCTTCTTTCTCCGGAAGATGTTGAGGAAGGTGTTGGAGCGGCAGGGCAGCTTGCCGTCGCCCACGTGCATGCGCACTACGTCGGAGGTGGTGAAGGCACTGCGGACGTTCCTCTCGGGCTTGGCAATGATGATGTACATCTTGGGCGTGAACATGCAGCCCAGGGCCACAGTGACACTGAGGCTCACGGCGAAGCAGGTCGTGATGATCTTGTAGTTGCTCCCAAAGTAAATGGGCACAAAAGCTAGCCAGATGATGCAAGTGGTGTACATGGTGAAGGCGATATATTTGGCCTCGTTGAAGTTGGCGGGCACATTGCGTGTCTTGAAGGCATAGTAGGTACAGCTCATGATGAGGAGTCCGTTGTAGCCCACGGGGGCCACCACACCCAGGTTGCTGGTATTGCAGATAAGGTAGACTTCCTTGATACTGGGGTAGGACAGAATGGGCATAGGGGGTTCCATGATGATCAGGGTGACCACCAGCGTTAGCTGCACACTAATCAAGATGGAGGCAATGATGACCTGGGCCCAGGCACTCATGAACCTGGGCTTGCGGGTGCAGATCTTCTTCTTGCTGCCGGCCAGGATGCGTGCGATGCGATTGGTTTTGGTCACTAAAGCGGAGTAGCACATGGCGGAAGAGAGGCCAACCAGGAGGCGCTGGAGGTAGCAGGACGTGGTGGTGGGTTTGGCGATCAGCGTGAAGGGGCACACGTAACCCAGGAAGATGCCTGCCAGGATGATGTAGCAGAGCTCGCGACTGGAGGATTTCACCACGGGTGTGTCCCGGTACAGCACGAAGATGAGGGTTACAAACAGGGTCACGAGGATGCCCAGACAAGAAAAGGCGATGGCGATGATGGACTCGATGTTGCTCCACTCGAGATAGCGGACAGGAATGCGCTCACAGCCTGCGATGAGAAAAATAAAAATAAAAATTGTTCCCACGTGAATCTGAGATTGCAGCTGAGCAGTAATGGCTGCGCATCAGAGCTACTGGAGACAGAGCTATACCCATAGTCTTCATGATTTATGTTATTTTGTGCCCCTTACAAAATTCCTCAATATTACCCAAAGATGTTCCCCTTGTCTTCCCTGCAATATATCATCTCCCGAACTTAATCTCACTAGGACACTAACATGACCTACTAGAACCTATAAAAATATCTTTTAACACAAGCAAAATGAATGGATGCCACCATAGAGATGGAATTCAGTTGTACATTTTCAGAAGATTTTGAAAGAAAGAAGCAAACTGTTTCAGTGAGGTTGTTAAGTGTGGATAATAGAATAAGAAGTAAACTGACACTTAAAAAAATTATACAGCCATTTTCCATAGGCAAGTATGATTCATACACAAGTTTATTTGCCCAGCAGGGGATTTTGAACATAAATTTAATTAGAGTTTTTTGGAAGAATTTGCACTTTTCTGTTTACCACATAATTCTATATTACTCACTTAAATTCCCATTAGTCTTGTATGATGTATATCTGGTAGTTGTGGGTCTTTGAGTTACTTGCCTCTAATAGTCATACCAAAGAAGAATGAAATCTCTCTTCACCCATCTCCTGAAAGGAGAGACCAGCACAGTGTTCCTAAATGCCTCGCTTATTTTTTTTCCCTCTAGATGGAAAATAAAATCTGCTTCGTATTTCAGAGTGAGAAAAAAAATTTGTCGGGCTCTGGAGACAACCCTTTCACAGGATTTTGTATTTGGTCTGGGCCAGCATTTCCCAAATTGTGAGAGTAAAAACATTGCCATGAATGTAGGGAAAGACTCAGTGTTCTGTAGTCCCAGCAGCCAGGGACCACAGAGCCTATTTAAATCTTTTCAGTCAATCAACAACCACAGGCATCAGTGAACATGTTTTTTCTTCCCAGCCAATGAGTGTTAGCCCCCATTTCTGATGATTATCCATCAGGGGACATAGGGACACAGTCATTTCAATAAATAAGGACAGACTGATCCACAACAGCCTCACATGAGTATCTATTTCTACAGCCAATGTTCCTGCTCTGAAAGCTTGTCAATCCCTTTCCAAAATCCCTATATAAGATAAGCAGTGTCTTCTGCTCAGAGAAAATTCATTTGACTAGCATAGTTATCCCTTGCTATACTAAGAAGTATAAAAATTCAAGTTTTGTCTTTTGTTTTAATGTCACATACAATTTTACTGGAATTGGTTCCAGTACCACCCTTCACTGAAAACAAAATCTGCAGGGGTTTAAGTCCCTTAGATAAAATGGCATCGTGTTTGCACATAACCTATGCACATCCTACTATATATACTGCATAACCTCTAGATTACGTATACCACTTAATACAATGGAAATGCTATGTAAATAGTTGTGCTATATTGTAGGAAATAATGTCAAGAAAATTGTACCAGTTGAGTAGGGAACCAACCACCATAGTACTAACAACAGAGTACACATTAGCAACAATGAAAACTTTTCCTTAATGTTTTCTATCCAGGCTGGTTGGATCCACAGATGCAGAGCCAGCAAATATGGAAGGCCAGCTACATTTAGTCTCACCATCTTTCATATTTCTACATACTTCCCCAGGATCATTTTGAAGACCTCATTTAGTAATTTTCCTGGAGATGCTATAAAGAACAGGTTCATTCACTCAGACCTCCCCACATACTATACAAGAGTCACTCTCAGCAGTGTTTTAGTTTCTACTAGTTTTATTGAGCTCTTGTTGCTGAATTTATTTAGTTATTCTAAGATTTGCAATAGTGCTGGTCTTTGGATAAGGTTATTAAACTTAGATCTTCATGTAAAGTAACTATACCTATCATCATATTAAGTATTTCAACTATTGGTTTGAAGCTGTACCATTTAGTAATCAGACATACGTTTTTCTTTATATCATCAACCAATATTTTGATTTGAAGGTACACAATTTGCTAATTTTTTTCCATATTTACTTATTCCTGTGATATTTTATTGGCTTTTGCTACTGTTTACCTATATATACAGTCACATTTCATATGGTATTTTTCTTGTTTGGTTTGGTTCAGTTTTGAGTTGAATTGTCTTTTTCTCCCAAATGTGTAAGGAAGGGGCCATTGAGATCAGATGGAGACACAGGCCCAAGGAAGTGTAAAATCCAATCTGGCCCAGGGTACTAATATTTGAGGATCTGTTAAAATGATGACCCGTTTACAAAGAGTGATTGGCCAGTCTTTCACTCAGGCCCTGTAGAAAATCTTTGTGAGGTTACTTCTTATATTGTTAATTTGTGAAATATCACTCTAGTGATTTTCTGGTGGCTCCCTGCACTCTTTTTGTTTGGGGAATGTGAAAAAGGACTCATATGCACACACTCTTAATGGGCCTTTGTGGTTACTCTTTCTTGTGTATTGGCGTCTGCTTATATCTAAGTCTCCACCTCTGCTTGGGAGAACTTCTGCCTCCAATACGACAGACTTTAATTCTAAATCTCTTAGTTTCTCTGATAAAGGCCCAATAGATGATACACAGATGTTAGGTAGAGTTAGGTAGATAGACCTAAGAGGGATTCATAGATAGAAAGTAGGTGGCACATGTCTGTAATCCCAGTACCTGGAAGACTGAGACAGGAGGAGCAAAGGTTTGAGGACAGCCTCAGGAATATAGTGAGACTCATAGCAACCTAGTGAGACCCTGATTCAAAATGAAAAATAAAATAGGGCTGGGAGTATTGCTCAGAGATAAAAATTCCCTGGGTTCAATCCCCAGCACCACCAAAGAAAAAGAGAGAGAAATAAAAGGAAGAAAGAAAGGAGAAAAAGGAAGAGAGGGAAGGAGAGGGGGGGAGAAGGAGGGAGGAAAGGAGAGAAGGAGGGAATGAAGGAGGAAAGAAGAAAGGAAGGAAGGAAGGAAGGAAGGAAGGAAGGAAGGAAGGAAGGAAGGAAAGAAAGAAAGGAAATGGGAGACCAACACTCGAGAGTTCCCCGTTTTTCTGCTTAATTCCCACAGGAAGCAATATTTCTTTCTCCTATTAATAGAACATCATATACCTTGGTTTAATAAAATCACTCAAATGCTAGAAACATATAACTGATACTTTAAAATTGTTATTAGGAGAACATTTCTTTATTGTCTGTTGCAAAACTTCCACAGATTTAATAATTAGGAACTGTTTCCAGACAAGATATACTGTAGTTCCTATACATGATCAAAATTATTGTTGCTTTAAATATGAAAATATCTATATTGTGTATAATTCAAGAAATAGCTATTGTTTCAGAATTGCTAGGGACAAAAAACCTCACAGAAATAAGAAGAAAGGTTGGAACAGCATGATGTGGTGGCACATACCAGTACTTGGGAGGCTAAGATGAGGATTGTAGTTTTGAGGCCAGCCTCAGTAACTTAGGAGATCCTTAGCAACTTAGCAAGACTCTGTTTCAAAATAAAATTTTAAAAGATTTCAAAGAAAAAGGATTGTGATAAAGCACAAAAGTAGACAGATAACCATAGATACCTAAACTATCGTGAATCTTTCTTTTTGGTTAAGTATGAAGAGGCTACATCATGCTCTAGACTAGGTAAATTAACAGCATAATACATATCAGAGAAATAATGCTTATTGTAGTAGGAAGTTTCTAATGTAGCTTCCAGCAATCCCCACCTCCTGATGTTTATGTTTGTGTGTAATCCTTTCCTCTTGAGTATGAGCAGGGCCTATGAATTGCTTCTAGTCTATAAAATATAGCAAAGTGAATGGAATGTCATTTTGAGATTAGATTACATAAGGTAATGGCTTGTGTGTTGCTAGCAGACTATTTCTTTCTATCTTTGATGAAGCACCCTTCCATATGACAACGAACTAGGGGCAGCCCCTGTCCACCATCTGCAAAGTACTGAGGTCCTCAATCCAGCAATCTTTAAGGATCCTGTCCCACCAACAACTGTATAAGTGAGTTTGGAAGTGTGCCCTTTCTAACTAAACTTTCAGATTAGACCCCATTCCTACTCTTTTGAAAGATTATAAAGCAGAAGACCTAGTTAAACTGTGTCCAATTCCTGACCTACTGAAACTGTGATTTAATAAGTATATCTTGCTTTAAGCTCCCAGATTTTAGGTAATTTGTTATATAACAAGAGATACCTAATTCATCCACTAAGTCAAATTCCTTAATTTATAGATAATAGGCCTTTCACCTTAGAGCAATTTTATATGGAAGCTAAAGTAGTCAAATCACCTTTAGGTCTGAAATAGGTCTTTAAATGTAAGGTACTATATGGAATAAATCTTGATTACTGACAAACTGGCCAACATTGTCTATTGCTAAGTAATTATGAGTTATTGCTATGTATCCATCTCATTTTAAATCTACTGATGTAATACTCATAATCCAGTAACTTTATAAATCTTCATTAATGAAGGAGAATCTCAGGACTGTGTTTATGCCACTTAAGAAGTGTTCCTGATCAGAGCAAAATTTTGAATACTCCAGTACTAAATCTTGACTTAATATTGTTTTTCTATGGGTTTTGTACTAAAAAGAAAAAATTTTAGGGTTGCTATGTAATAAAATGTCCAATAGGTATCATAATATCCAATGCTTTATCCCAATCTAATCTTTCTAATAATGGGTTATGGCCTTCTCTATGGTATATCAAATCTCTATAATAAAATAGAAGATTCATAAACTTATAATTGGCATGCTTCCAGAATAATTCATTTTTTGGACTCTATGAAAATGGAACTCAGGACCTTGTGCATGATAGGCAAGCACTCTACCACTGAGCTACACTCTCAGGCACTCAGAAACATTTTTCTTAGTCTTCAGGTACTCTTTGAAATTAAACAATAATATTAATGACTTGATATCTTAGTGTTACCTAAAATAATTACTGTATTAAAGGTTGACTCATAGTAGAAGAGGTATGGGTCATATGGACACTGAAAAAATATTTATAAATACAAATGTTTTAGAGATGATTATGCAAAATAGACTGCTGTGAAAAAAGTTCCTGCCGTACCAGATGATCTCATATAAAACAACAAAAATTATTTGGTATGATATTAAATCAATGGAAAAGTTTAAGTATTCCATTATAGATATACAAATAAAGTCAGAAAATAATCAGAAAAAAAATCCCAGAATGATCTTATTATAAGATCCATAAAGATAATATGAGCAGAACCTGAATGGCTGTCTTGTGGCACCAGATAAACTATCCAGTAGACACTGAGTAAATTTTTATGAAATAAAAAAAAACTTATTCTAGGAGGCATAATTTGCCCCCAGATTAAATATCCATGAAAAAACATGTCTAGGATAGCAGAAGATGTGGCTAGTTCATAGTTAATTTATAATCCAATAAATCTGAAGAGGTCATGAAGGTAGGACATTGACTGATAAAACTACAAAAGAATCCTTTGAATAAATCCAAACCGATTGTATAAAGCTGCCCCTTCTATGATTCACAAACATGCACTAGTTCAAATAATGTGTATGTTTTCTGAAAGTTTGCATTTCTAAGGTGGAATATTTCAATTTAAGAATCCAGTGATATGGAGACATAGACATTGGAAGATTTACTCATGAATTTAAACTTTGTTATCTTCACCATTCCCAATCCTCTGGAAAAGTAAAAGGGAACCTTAATATCATTGAAGATACAAGTCCTCGTGATTTTAAAATAAGCTTCTGATGAAAGTCTCTAGAAACAGAAGTCCCGTGATAATTGATTTCTAACCCAAGAATCTTAGAAAAAGTCGGTGACTACACAGTGGTCTTCTGTATAAATTGTCAAAAGAAGATTCTTGTATATATCATAATCCCCTTGGTATGCTTCTGCTTATTCATATTTTTCAACTTATTTAAAGTTACACAAATCTGAGCTCATCTTTACTATTTCCCTTACTAGTAATAGGAATTTGCATATGCCTCATAGTTATTTATTTATTTATTTATTCATTCATTCATTTATGGAATGGGGATTGAACCCAGTGGCATTCTACCTCCGAGCTAAATCCACACCCCTACTTTTTATTTTATTCTGTATTTTGAAACAGGATCTCAATAAGTTGTGGAGGGCCTCACTAAGTAGGTGAGTCTGGTTGTGAACCTGCGATCCTTCTGTTTCAGCCTCCCAAGTACTGGGATTACAAGTGTGTACCACCACATCCAGTTTATAAACCTAGATTTTTAAAAAGCCAGTCACCATTTCAGTTCAACAATCTACTTATTACAAGCAATTGTTAGTTGAGATATATTGAGAAATAATGTACAAGTACAGTGTGTTAACTTTTCCAGTACATTTTCTGTATGCAAAGATTTCATGAGTTCACATATTTAAAATGATTCAGAAGACTCATAAACTCATGTAGTATTTCCAATTAAAGGGAAAAGGAATATTACAGTGAGAGGGATGCAGGTCAGTGCCAAGAACCCAAGAAATTATCCAGTGCAAGCTCTAATTCATATCCAATGCACTTCATCTGCAGATTCAACTACCAAGATCTATATGATGAATATTGGCTTTGAGACAGCTCAAGGCAGAAATTCCTAGTGGAGTTTTTTTTTTTATCACACTCAAGACATGAAGCCAAGTTGAGATGTTGAATTAGTTATGCCAAGTGAAATCTATCAGTAAGAAAACTGTATTTGCTTGTCACCAGTGAAGTTTCAAATTTCAAACTACATATCATGAATCCTAGTTCCCATAACATGGGCAAAAGTCAAAGACAGACATTAATGGAATATCCACAGATAATCATAAAGTTGTCCAAGCCTAGCTGCAAAGGGACTTGGCCTACGCAGTATACCATGTGCAAACAAAGAAAAATGTCTTTATGCTAGAAGGAGATTAAGTATTCTTGTACCAGTAGCAGTTTGTCATGACAACACCCAGAAACAGAGTGGCAACTCCACAGTGATTGCTTTTTCTCTTGAGAAGATCCTAATTTATTTTTCTTCTCTAAAAAGCAGATTCTTCCATGCCAATCCAGACGCACTCCAAACAGAATTACCAGATTAGGATTGATAATTTATACTTTGAATACACTTCTTAAAAGTTGGACTTTTTCTTTTCTTTCATATGTATATATATTTTAAATGTCCTAAATTTAAAAGGCATTAGCTTTGCCATCTTGAAATAATTAACATATGATTTCCAATTGTTAATATCTGTAATGTAATGAGCTTTTTGATCTTGTTTTTTGGGGGGTGTAATAAAAAGGTTATCTAGCTGGTAATGGTGGCACATACCTGTAATCTTAATACTTGGGAGGCTGAGACAGGAGAATTGCCGATTTCAGGCCAGCCTCAGCAACTTAGAAAAATCCTGTTTCAAAATAAAAATAAAAAGTGGATGGGCATGTAGCTTGGGGTTAAAAAAACTCTGGGTTCAATTCCCAGTACAAATAAATAAATAAATAAATATCCAACTGCTTAGATATTTTGGGCCATCTCAAGACTAGAAGAGGTGGGGATTGCTTTCAACAAGTAGTAAGCTGTCCTGAATGTACTCAAAAGAAGACTTTATGGGAGCTGCGCATACTATATCTGAAGTCCTGAGAACTCAGTGGCTTGGTATGTGTCTATGGTTACAATTAACACAGAGAACTCAGAGCCAGCAGTTAAGTCAGTTTCCTTCTAGCGAATTACAAATAACTAAGCAAAATTAAAGAAATGGTAATAACTCTGATCTGAAGACCAGGGGCTACTTTTAATTTTTGATTCAAATACTTGGGAGCTTGTAATGTCCAAATGCAGTAGGAGAAATCTAAAATTTAATATCAGACTTTTTCCTAATTAGGTCAAGTCAAATTTGAATTAAGAAATAAAGGCAATAATTATTTTACTCAAAGTTTCTTCTGGCAGTTCATAACATTTACAGTACTACTTTATGATTCTATAAGGCTTCATTGAAATGCTTTCCTTAACATTCTTTCATTCGTATCAATTGCCTACAAAGTGAAATTCTATTTATAATTCAATGTCTAGCTTATAGGTTACTTTTTCTGTGAAGACTTTTCTCAGGGATAAATAATTGCTTCTTTCTGTCTGTTTATATGACATTTTGCATGTACCCTATTGTAGGACTTATAATGAGCTGTTTACACATCTAGATTCAGTTGAAGCTCTTTTATGCTTGTTTCATTCACCTGTGAATCCCTAGTTTATACTTGGCATAAAGCAGGTGGTAGGGTATATGCGTACAGAATAATTGAGTAGATGATTGTTATATTTAGATATAAAATGTCTCCTAAAGAGATTGTTAATTAATATTCAGGGTTGGTGTAATTGAGTCATGAGGGTTGTAATCCCAGAAGTGTATAAATCCATTTTAATGGATTTACCTGGGTGATACCCAGTAGGCTGGTAGGGTGTGGCAGGAGGTGGGTTTCTGGGGTTGCAGCCTTGGGGATTATATAAAAAGTTCCTCCTCTCCCTGCTCTCTCTCTCTCTTGCTTTTGCCCTCCATGATGTGAGGAGAACAGTCCATGTGCTCTCCCTCTGCTTCCCACCACCATTCCCTGAGATCCGTGACCTCAGGCCTCACATGGACTCAGCCTGAAACCATAAGAAAATGAATCTTCTTTCCTCTACGTTGTGTGGTCAGATATTTAGATTATTTCTGCAAGAATGCTGATGGATACAACAAATGGTACCAGAAGTGGGGTTACAGCTATATCAAAGTCTGACTATGTGGACTGTGAGTCTTTGGAACTGGTTTGTGAGAGGAAATGAGAAGGGCCAGAATGAAGTTAGAAAGGAGGATAGTAGAGGCTGTGCTCAGGAGATTATGGAGCACAAAGAAGACGCCACAGGAAAATGGAGTAGAGGCCACATGTATTACACTTTGCCAAAGAACTTATCCACATTTTGCCCATGTCCTGAGGAGGAAATATCAAAACAGCAAAGTATTCAAACTGCATCATGGACATTGATATCTGCATTCAGTGAACTGTACACTGAGTTTTTGGGTGGCAGAAATAAAAGCAGAGAGACTTCAAAGATTTGCAGTTTGGCTGGAAAGGCATGTGTAAAGCTGAGGCCCAGAGAGACGCTGTCATGGAAGGAAGGAATATGGCGGAAAGGAAGGAAGAAGCAGTGGCCATGATGGAGGCAGCAGATGGAGCTGGGACCAGGGTGGCACAGATGAAGTTGGGGCCAGGGGAAGCCCAGATGGTCTTGAGGTTAGTGGCAGCCCAGATAGAGCAGGCTCAGTGACTATGATTTAAAAAGGTCCCAGCAGCAATAAATAAGGATGTGACTACCTTTTCTGTTGGCAGCCCATCTTGGACTGCCAAGATGTTGGCTTTGCTAGGAAAAGGGGGCATACAGGCTTTCCCCCCAGATTTCAAAGGAAGGCCTGGAAAGCCAGGCAATGTGCAGCAGGGTCAGAATCCCTGCAAGCAAGCCCAAATGGGGCACTTTGTGAAGCTGTGAGTGTGAAGCCAAGGTTTCAATAAAAAAACCCTAAGGTTTATAAACACCAGAAACATGGAACAACCACAAGGAACTGCTGCTACCTGTGAGCCATGGAAGCAGGCTGGAAGAGGCAGTAAACTGTTCATTGCAATCAGCCAGGCCACAAGGCTGCCAAGGCCCCTTGGAGATCACTTCTCACCACCATGTACCCTGGATGCCAGAAGTGGAGCTGCAAGGTCAAATGCTTGCCCTGCCAGCTTTCGTTATTGTTTTGGTCCCATCCCTTCTTTCTATGGCCATATTCTTCCCTTTGGGAATGCAAATGCTTACATCTTGCCATTGTGTACTGGATGCATATAATTTGCTTTTTATCTTGCTCTTCATTGTCTTTTGCAGGAGCATATTGTTCACTTTGAGTCTCAAAGAAGATTTTGGACTTTGGGACTTTTGGGCAATGCTGGAACTGATAAGACTGTGGGAACTCTTGGACAGGACTAAGTGCATTTTGCACTCTGAGCTAGGCATGAGCTCTTTAGGGGCCAGGAGGGGAGGGAAATGGTATACTTAGATGTAAAAGGTCCCCGAAAGAGCTCACTTATTAATATTCAGGGTGGATATCATTGAGTCATGAAGGTTAATCCTGGAAGTGGATAAATCCATTGTAATGGATTTACCTGAGTGGTACCTGGTGTAGGCCGGTACAGTGTGGCTAGAAGTGAGTCCCTAGGGGTGCAGCCTTGGAGATTATATGTGTGATTCCTCCTCCATGCTGCTCTCTCTCTCTTCCTTCCAGCCTTCATGTTGTAAAGAGCACAATCCATGTGCCCTCTCTCTGCCTCCCGCCACCATGCCCCGAGATCCACAGTCCCTGGTCTTACAAGGACTGAGCCCCAAACCATAAGAAAACAAATCTTCTTTCCTCTAAGTTGTATGTTCAGATATTTAGATTATGTCTGCAAGAATGCTGATGGATACAGTAATAGAGTAAGAGGTCATAGCAACTCTTGGGATGGAGAAAAATAGTTAAAAATATTTGCTATAACATTGATTTCTGAGTTTGTTGTTGTTTGTTTTTGTTTTTGTGGTACTTGGAATTGAATCCAGGGGCATGCTACCTCCGAGCTACACCCCCAGCTCTATTTTATTTATAATTTGAAACAGAGTCTCACTAAGTTGTTGAGGGCCTTACTAAGTTGCTCGAACCTAAGATCCTCATATCTCAGTCTCCCAAGTACAGGTAATACAGGTGTGCCACCATACCCAGTTGATTTCTGTTTGCAATGAGAAATTTCAGTGTAGTCTATCGTTTTGAAGAATCTTAATTTTTTTAAAAAATAAGCAATTGGGATTACTTATAATTGGTCCATGAATTATTAAACTATTATCAAGTTGTATATCATTGCAGAAGAAAAACCTTGTCTAAACATCATCAGAAATGAAGTGCAAAATTTAAATGTTGAGTTAAAATGTGCAGTTTCCCAAGAATAAAATATCAGGAACTGAATAGCTTCAAAAATACTTTCCTTTATGAAATATACCAGTTTCTCTTCATAGCCAGAAAACGACATATTCTAATGAGAAATTTTACCATTTAAAAACATATTTTTGTTCATTAGTATTAGGATTGGGGAGTAGATTATAAAACGTAGCCATGTCTACAAGAAATATTAAGGATATTTGAACAAAGTCCTTGAGTAAAAATACATCATTTCTCCCAGAGTGATTTCTCATTCCAACTAACCTTTAGTCAGAAAAATGCACCCATGAAAATAAAACACAAACTTAAACACAATGCTGTTGCTTCTCTAAGTGTTTCTACTGATATTTGGTGCCACTGGGATTTCTCTTTCCCCACTACAACCCCAACAACACATTGCCATGCACTCTGCCCTTGCTCTCCAACTAAGTGACAAATGGGATCTCATTTTCCATTCATGTCAGAGTCTGGAAAAAATGCAGAAACAATAGGTGTCAATAAAACATACCTACAAAAAGAGTAAAAAGTAGGAAAGAAAAAAATCCCAATGGTAATATTTGCAAAACAGTCTGGATGGATGATCCAAGAGTAGCTGCTTGGCAGAGATAAAGGCAGAATCAGACCTACTGTGTGGCTTAACTCGTTTACTTGTTAAAGTGACTTTTGCATGTTTGATAGATCAGAGTATACTCGATCTTCAGAAAGATCATTGTATTACTATTCACCTACTTACAATCATGGAATGATTTCTTTTGTGCTCAACCAAGTTAAAGAGTCCTAACCAATGGGCTGGCAAAATGCCCACAATTAAAGATCTCCAAGGAATAAAATATATGATTTTGAGTTCCATTATCATGACATATTAGACCTTTATGTAATTTTTTGTATTTCGATCTTTTAAAACAGATGTTCTTTGTCATGTATGCAATAAACCCTAATTCAAGTGAAAATAGAGCAATAGGAAAAATTTGGAAAAGTTCAAAAATATTTAGGCAATTGAAAAACTCTTTTACCTCAAGGCCAGGGTATCTGGTTTCTAAGACCAACCTGAGAAAGGGACTACTTTTGTCTTTGGCTCTCTTCTGACTCAGCTGTGATCTCAGGAAAACAGTAGCCAGGAATGACTGCCAAGTCAATCCCAACTCCAAAACACAAAGAACCCCTGTGGGACCTGCTTATACAATAAGAAGTGCCCAACAGGAAACGCATATTGTGAAGGAGGATAAACATTAGAACAGAGACAAAGTATGAATGGAAGAGGAGCCTTGAGTCCAAGGAAGATTGAAAAGGCTCCTTAATGCCCGTCCATTGCATGGAACCTTGGGGTAATGACATAGCAGGGAACAGTTAGGTCCAGTGAAAAAAAATCCCTGGATTTGCATTGTGGTTTTCCTGTCAACCAATTGCATTGATCTACATGAACTTGGATGAGTCTTTTCTTCTTTTAAATTCCCTCAACTTAATAAACATTTACTAGGTAGCTCTTATGTTGAGAGCACCAGGCTTTGAGCCAGAGAGCCATGTTTCTCAATGGGTAGGGCAATTGCATCGGAATCTGCTTGGTCCCACTCCAGAACTTGCAAATGCAAATCTCTGGAGGTGGGTAATTCCTGGGTAATTTTTAGGCACATGAATGTTTGAAAGCCAGCTTTTAGCTAGAGAATTAAAAAAAAAATGAGTACAGTTTGTACTTTTAAAAATATTCTGACCTAATTTCCTTTTCTTTAAAAAGGGCCTTTATATTGGGTAAGTTCTCAAAGTTTTCTGATACTCATTTTAATTTGTTTCCAACAGGGTTAACATTTTACAAGGTTGTTACTTTCTAGAAGCTCTATATCACTTGATAAATATCCCTTTTATATTACTGTTATATATTTCTCACACATTTTGTCCCTGATAGATTTTAAATAAAATGAAATCCAAGAGGGTTGTTTCATTCTTTGTACCTTTAGAGCCTGTAGTAGTGACTCACACATAGTAGATATTCAATAAATAGTTGCAAATATAAATATACATGGTGATAAATGTCTTGGAATGCAATTTTTAAAAAGGATAAACAGAAAATAACTAAACTAGAATATCCTGCCAGGCATGATGGTGCAGCCCTGTAATCCCAGTAGTTGGGAGGCTAAACAGGAGGATTGCAGGTTTAAGTCCAGTCTCGGCAACTTAGTGAGGCCCTCAGCAATGTAGCAAGACTTCGTTTCAAGATAAAACATAAAATAGGGCTGGAGTTTAGCTTACAGGTAGAATACTCTTGGATTCAATATACAGTAACACACACACACACACACACACACACACACACACACACACACATGTGCAATATCCTAACAATATTAATTCACTTTAATTTATATTTAGGTGAACTTTCCTTTCAATATAGATCATAGAAAACTTATAAAAGCTTGATGCATACCGCTGAACATGAGCACTTTGTAAAGTGTGCCCTGTGAATTAACATAGGAAACACCTGAGCTAATTTCTCACACTTGAATGATGAGCATTTTAGAAAGGCTTTCAAGACCCACAAGGTCTGTAAGTGAAGCTGCTCCTACCTGTGAGATCTGCATTGGGCCACCAGCCCAGGTCACAGGCTTTGCAGGTGAACTCATCTTGTACGAATTCATTCTCTTTGCAGGCGGTGCAAATCCAGCAGCAGCTCACTTCTCCTTTCCGTATGACCTGAAACACAAGGATATTTCATACCTTAAATAAAGATGGTTTCTTCAGAAAGGCTACTAGTTCAGATGGAGACTACACTATGATTTGAAATTTATCCTTGTTTATTTTCATATTTATTACTCTTAAAAAAGTAAAAGTTATACATTTTTTCCTCTGAAAAAGCAAGTAAAGTTTGACCACAAAATTTCTTATATAATAAAACCTAACTAACTCATCAAAACTTAATAATTATAAAAGTTTTATTATAATTATGAAAAATTGAACTATAGATCATTTCATTCTAGAGCAATTTTATATATATCAGGACAAAGGCTAAAGAAACAGAACAAGGCATTGACCTGTCTGACTTGCTGTAGTGAATTCAAATGATCACATCAATTTTTGGAAGAAAAAAAATTCTCGTAAAAAATCATTGAAGAATTACTTCTCATCTGAGCAGCTTAAACTTTTTCTCATTTTCAGTTTATTTGGTAAAAATTTCCATGCTTATATGGAAAAATAACATCAAAATCCACTGCATTTAAAATGAGTTTCTTGTACATAGCACATGATTTGGTCTTGCTTTCATCTGAAATCTTTCTGCCTTTTAGTAATTAATACATTCACATTTATTATAGTAATCAATATGATTAGATATTCCCTTTCCATTTTTCTATGTCTGTTCCATTTGTTTTTTGTTCCTTTTTTCCCTATTTTTCTGCCTTTAATTTTAGCATTCCATGTTATCCTCAGTAGTGGCTTATTTACTAAACCTCTTTTTGTTTTAGGGGTTGCTCTGTGGTTGAAAATATGATCACTGACTTCTTAGAGTCTACAATGAAATGATATTAGCCTATTATACTATATACATCAAATATTATAGTGTAGGGACCCTACAGTGATACACTCCCATTCCTTTCTTCCATACCTCCCATTTTTAGGTTGTTACTTTCATACATTTTACTTTCCCATATTTTATAGCATCCCCCCACACACAAAGAATTATTATTTTTTGCTTTAAACAGTCTATTTTTAAATAAAAGTAAAAATCAGGAAAGCATTATTGTATGAGCCAGGAGTAGTGGTGGATACCCGAAATCCCAGCTACTTGAGGAACTGAGACAGAAGAATCTTGGGTTCAAGGCCAGCCTGACCAATTTAGCCTTATGCAGATTGATATTCAAATACTCAAGGGAATTCTTATGCTAATATCTGGGACTCCTTTTTCTCCTTCTCCTCCTCTTCCTCCCCCCCCTCCTCCTCTATCTCCTCCTTCTTTTTCTTTTCTGAATACATCTTCTCCTTTATACTGGACTGCAAATTTTATCTGTCTTTGCCTTCTCAAAGTCTGGTTCTGTCTTCTTAAATTAGCAAGATGGCCAAATTCTGTGTTCCATCTGAACAATTAGGAAATTGCCTCCAGGCAGGAGCCTGAGTAATCTTAGGGTTACCTAGTTTGTTTTCCTTCACTTCCCTGGCATCAAGGTCATCCTCGGCTTCCAGTGTCCCAACACAGTTGTGTCCATATATTTTATCAAATTTTCTCACTGTGTACAGCAGGAGGCTAAATACAACCCCTCTTAATACCTCATTCTTGGAGCAAAAGTCCTACCCAAATACATTAAAAAACTACCAAATACTTCCATATGTGAGTCAGAATTGAACTGTAAACATTGCCATACTTTAAAATAGTAGAAACTCCAGGCTTCATGAAGATAAAATTATTCTCCTGCAGATGAAGTTGAAATTTATACCACTATTTTAGAATCACATTAAAAAGATAGATGACAAAATATGTTTAACAAATGTAAAAGGTCTTCCTTTTCTTATTTTACTTCTCTCTCTCTCTCTCTCTCTCTCTCTCTCTCTCTCTCTCTCTCTCTCTCTCTGTGTGTGTGTGTGTGTGTGTGTGTGTGTCTCTGTCTCTGTCTCTTTACTAAGATTGAATCCAGGGGAGCTCTACCTGCAAGCTATAACCCCAGTTCTTTTTATTTTTCACTCTGAAACAGAACAGCCTCTCACTAAGGTGAGCTTGAACTTGCAGTCCTCCTATCTTAGCCTCCCATCAAAAAATATTTTTAATTCTGTTTAAAAAAAATCACAAGTATCCTCAGAATAGACATGGGAAGGGAATTTACATTCCAAATGATGATAATTTTCTAATTGATACAAGAAAGTTGAATTAGTAAATGAATGTCATTTTTTAATTTTAGTTAGGACATGCAGTACGCTAAGAGTCAACACAAAATACTTTATGTCACTTGAAGCAGCTTTAATTTTTTTCTCTCCATATAAACTCAGTGCAACTAATTGCACAAATTCAAAAGATGAAAATGCTGAACAAATTCTCCAACTTCACTTTCCCTGTCCTTTGAGAGTCTCACATCTCCTCAGTCAAGCAATCAAAGGCATTGAGAGGAACGGGCAATATTTCATTGTGTGGTAAGTCTTACCAGAGAACAATGGTATAACATATCTTTAGTTAATTTATTTTTTGATGGATTTGTTGTATTTTTTCCTTCATCGTAAAACAAATATAATAAAAACACTTTCCAAGCCTCTTCTATTTTATTTCACATAGTACAAGTTTCATATTCTATCACATGACTAATGATTTTCTTTCTGAGGACATTAAATTGTGATATTTACAGATATATTACAACTAGGAGTAAGAAGATCATAATATGCCCCCATTCGCTTCTCAACTTTGCTACTGAATGGCATGGATTCAAGAAATATCTATTTCTTGTAAATGTTTTGTGTATAAACTTAGAGAAATTGGTAGTAAATAGAAATACACACACACACACACACACACACATATATGTATACACATATACACTATATATTTTAGAGTAGCCGATTTACCCTTTTCACATGTTTTCTTATTATTAGGAAAGATTTGGTGGTACTAATTGCTTGATAATTTTGCTCAATAATGGACATCCAATCTTCCAAATAGACAACATCACTTACAAAATAATTCTAGAGTTGGGCTAAATAAGCAATTATAAATACATAGGTGTTTGGAAAGCAGAAAATGTGTCATGGAAGAGGAAAACATTATAGTAAAGGAACTAAGGAAAGAGTTATTTAACATTCCACCTTACAAGGATGATATTAGGGATGCTACAAATAATGAATGTCTGGAATCTGAACTCCTAACCCCAATCTGCTATCTTAAAAATGTATGATCTGCAACAACTTTCCTACCTCTTAATCAATGGCCTATATTGAAAGGTGATAGTGTAGATGTGAAAAATCAGTGTACTTTTTAGAGAAGATTATTATTAAAAATATAGTTTTCCTCCATTGGCAACTTCTCTCAAGTAGATATACCTACCAACAAAAAAATCCAGAAGGCCCAATTCTTCTAGCAAAGTAATGCTCATGACACAAATCTAGGAACACTTAAAGTTTCAGTGAGAGGCAAATACAAATAGTTTCTTAACACATTCCTTCAGCTGCCTTCTGTCTATGAGGATATCTCACATCGTAATGAAATTGATCATGTACTTTGATACTCAACAAATCATGTTTCTAATGTTTTTTGAAACTAAACTTTCATTTCTCTAATGTAAAATACTATCAACAAATAAGATAAAATGAGTCATAAATAGAATAAATTAATCTAATTCTAAAGCCTATCATTTGTAAACTATGTGTAGCAGGGCTTTGTTCTACATATATATCTTTTTTTTTTTTTTTTTGGTACTGAGGATTGAACTCAGGGGCATTCTACCTCCGAACTATACCCCCAGCCCTATTTTTTTATTCTTTATTTTGAAACCGGGTCTCACTAAGTTGCGGAGTGCCTCACTAGGTAGCTGAGGCTGGCCGCGAACCCCGGATCCTCCGGTCTCAGCCTCCCAAATGCTGGGATTACAAGCATGCGCCACCACGCCCGGCTTGTTCTACATGTATAAAGTATCAATTATATATGACAAAAAGGCACGTGTAAATGAGAAAGTATTTATAATAATGCAATGTCCACCTTGATTTTGTCTTAATTAACTGGGTGAGGATAAGAGGAAGTAATGATCATCTCTGCCGTCTTACCTCAGCCTCCAAACCCAAAAATCATTTTCTTGGAGAAAAGGATCTAAAAACAAACATAAGGGAAGAAGAAGAATACAGGAAAAGAGAGAAGAGAAAGGAGAGAGGAGGAAAGAAAGAACAGGAGGCCAGTGAAAGCAACCTGTAGGGTCCTTTCCTTTACTTCTCTGCCAATTTCTTTCTAATAAACTCTCCTTACCTCCTTCACAGGTATTATTTCTTTAATTCTGGGTTCTGTCCCCTTGGTGTTTTAAAAGTAGATCCTATTTATGTTTTTATTGTGAACTATCGAGAAATTAAGGCTTAGAAGTTGAAACTTGCATTTGTAGGAAACATGCCAGTTCATATAATGAAAGATGGTTGAAGAGCTTTGGGATGACTCCAGGCCCAGCTTTGGCACATTTCAGCTGAGAGAGCTTAAGGGGGCAAGTGATTCAATCCCTCGGGGTCTCAGATCCATTATATAGGAAAACACCTGCTTTTAAGAGTTGCTTCAAGGAGTAGTTGAAATTATATATAATTATATACACAAAAAGCAACCTTTGTACCTGCACAAGAACAGCAGCAGGCTCTGTGGGTGAGGCCAGCATACTCCAGGCCCTTGCTATTTGCTTGCACAATATTGTTCACATTTTATGTGCTGTCTCAGATTCTCTTGGGTCCTTGACCAGCTAGTAGAGTTCTGGATACTTCTGCAACTACCAGCTTAACCTCTATCACTGTTGCTTCTCTTCATCTGGCATCTCCAGCTGTCTCTCTCTCCCTGGGAGGAGGTGCTGGGTTCCAGAACTTCCTCTGCTGGACTTATCATGGCAGGACTCCCAACCAAACCATGGGAGACTGTAATGGTTTGGATTTAGAATGTCCCCCTAGACCTTATAGAAACAATAGAAATGTTGGAAGTGGGGGTTGATTGCAAAGGAGGGGTATTTGGGGGTGTGGCCTCGGGGATTGTATAAGGTCTCTGCTCCCCTTGCTTACTCTCTGCTTCTAGCTTCCTGTGATCTGAGAACTGAGTGGAACTTAGAGCTCTTCTTCTCTCCACTCAGCTATGCCCTGAGCTCTGCAAACCCGGCCTGACATGAACTGAACCTCTAAGTCTCCAAAAGCTGTGAGCAAATTAGTCTTTCTTCCTCTAAGTTGTGTGTGGTCAGGCTTACTGGGTCACGCAGTGAAATGTCGACGGAGACAGGGATCCACCCAGAATCCTTTCCACCACTTCTAGAGTCAGAAGAGAGGGGAGGTAACAAGACATGGACTCCGGCTTCCTCAGTAGCTACCTGAAGGTTTTAGGGCGATGCAACTCCTGTGATCATAAACCTTCACAGAACATAGGATGGTGTGGGCATACTCACTCCTTCTCCCCCTTTCCTCCAATAGTCTGAACAGTCTGTCCTGAGATCTCTGTGAGGCCCAGCCAGTAGAGATGCTCAGAGAAGCAGTTTCCTGCTCAATAATGCATCCATTTGTTTGTTTGTTTTTTACCATCCCTGCATGTTCACTTCCCCTTTTAGCTCTTAAGCCTTGCACAATTTTTATGGGGCAGGGGCATATGTATTGAGGTACCTGTGGACATTTTCCAGGATCTCTTGCCAATAGTTTTCTAGGTGATTTTGAGAAAATGGAATGAACCAATGTGGTCCCAAAGAGAAGAGGGAGATAGAAGCCAGAGTATCTTCTCCCTCCCCAATTCAAGGAGCATCTCACATAGGTGTTTTGAATTTTTCCTATGTCCCTCTGGCCCTGGAGGGGAAGGAATTCCCACTGTTGCTACTCCTTGAGTTCCCTTATTATGTCCTTTTATAACCAGCTTCCTAGATTAAATTCCCTTTATTAAACCACATGGCAGGGGCTCTTTTTCCCCTGACTAAATCTAATATAGCACACAACAATAAAGGGTATGATTTTATTTACCTGTATTTGTGGCACGATTGAAATCATTCTTTGCCTCCATAAGATATTATACTTATGAGACATATATTTCTAAAAATAAGTAACATAAGAACACTGAGTAGTTTTTTAACCACGTCGAAGGGAATTATCATAAGGAACTTCTACGGGATATCAGAAAAAACATCAAATTGTTCTTTTAGCATTTTAACCTGCACTTATATTTGAAATGAATAGTTCCTGAAGGCTTTCTATCCCACTTGATCCAAGAGCACATCCTACAATCCCCTTGCAAGTTGCCTCTCTCCTGCCTGCACAGTGGCTACTGAGATCCAGCTCTCTGCATCCTGGGCCTGGCAGGTGGCAAATTAGTGGTATTAGAGTGTAAGTGCTATTATTTAGTAAATGGGATTCAGATTTCATTTGTTTCCACACCTCCCAAGGTGCTTATGGGAAATAAACACACACCCCCTGCATACACAAACCTCCACTCCAGGTGCTACTGAGAATAGGCATATTCTCCTCCTATAGGGTACACAATATTCCTAAAATTGGCCCCCAAGAGATTTGCATTTATTGTAAGTGCTCTGTATAATGGCTCAGCAATGATTTCTGGGATCTCTTTCGGTAACATTGAATTGGGTGCAACGAAAACAGGCTGCCAGAAATACTTGAGTATTTAGGCAGAGAGATGTAGAAAGACTCTGAGGGGGAAAGGCCTCTCTCCTGGAATGTGCAAGAGAGAATACACATGGCATGTGAACACCCATTCATGGACTGCCAGCAGTCAGAAACAGGAGTTTATTATGACAGGGAGCCAGAGTACGGTGAATCCTTGAAACAATTCACTTTTTCTTGCCAGGTGTTTTTTTTTTTTTTTTTTTTTTAATATATCCTAAAAAAACTAAACTTGGTAGTCCCATAAACCGCTTTACAAAGGTTGTCTGCACAGCAGACTCAATGCCACATCCACACTAGAAAAGAGGCTTGAGCCAAACTCATCCTTTGGGTCAGAGAAGTACATGAGCCCAGAGCTTCTGCATTCTTCCCTCCAGGTAAGAATGGATGTGCTGGCTTTTTTCAACATCAAAAACAGATGCTGCCACCAGAACCCACTGGTTTGACATATCGACTGTATCTGTCAAGAAGTTCAAGGCCTCTGGATTTCAGAGGACATAGTCTTATATACCACCAGATGGCCTCATGTGAAAGAATTCCATCTGGATAAGAAGAAATGAATGTTTAGGAAGAAGTAGAACCATTAATGCATACCCAATGGTTTGGCTGGAGTCTCTCTTACACTATAGAAATACTTTTACATGAAACTAATCTTATCTCCATGTCTCCTGAATTTCCTCATACTACCCCAAAGAACTCCTTGGCAAATTTTCCCATGATCAACTGTATTAGTCCTTTTTTCTGTTATTATAACAAAACATTGGAGGCTAGGTACTTTATAGAGAAAAGAAGTTTATTTAGCTCATCATTTTGAAAGCTGAAAGTCTAAAAATTAGGTGACTCTATCTATTGGGCCTCTATTGAGGGCTCCTTTGGTTGCATCAAAACATAGAGGAGAGCTAGAAAGGTAATTGGCTGTGTACAGAAGGGCCAAGCACATGGTAAGCTTCCTTTATAACACACTCCTCTCATGAGAACTAATTTACTCTGACATTAATGTCTTGAGAAGATGATATCCCAATGACCTAATTAGCTCCCTCTAGGCCTTACCTCTTCAAGGCTCCACCACCTGCCAACATCAAGACTGAGGACCAAGGACATACCCAAGCCATGGCCAAACCATGGCATCCACGAACTCAAGGAGTCACCACAGTTATGATAGGAGGCCACAACCTCCTCAGGGAAGTGGCTTTAGTGTCCTGCCACAGCGCTAGATTGCAGTATACTCTGATTGGTTAGTTGTCGTAAAAAGTATTAAATATTTCCAGTACAACTTCTGCAGAAAGGCACAAGGCATTCAAAACTCGGGTGATATGTCCCCGAAGTCTCTTGCTTCCTTAAGGTGGCTAGAATCACTAGGAATTGTTACTCCAGGACAGCTTATTTCAGCTGCCAAAAGTCACTACAGGTCGCCAACACTTTTGCCTTTTTTAGGAAGTTGAGAAAAGCCTCCTCCAGCCTCCAGATCGACCATTAAACACTGTATGATTGGCTTCTCGCCCTCAGGACCCTTAAGTGTACTTAGAGCAGCTCTGCACAGGGTCTCTGCAGCTTCCAGGCAGAGAATGGCAGGGCAGTCTGACGGCATGGCGAGGGAGCCAGAGTCGCACGCACCATCTACTCCAGCTCCAGCTGTGCTGCACAAGAGCTATGTGACAGCCTGCCTGCTCCCCACGATGAATCACAGAAAATTAGAGATGGGGAAGACCTATGAGTTCATCTAATCCATACCCCTGCCAGTGCACGATCCCGCCCCTCAGCTCCGTTTCCTTGTGCATCACCCAGTTTAATTTTAAATAGCACAGGAGACAGCCTGCTCTATCCCTCCTCACTGGCAATTCTCCCTTGCTCTTCCAGCAAATGTCCAGTATTTGATGTTTATTGATGTTTATTTACACTAGTTTTTTTTTTTTTTTTTTTTTTTTTGTATACCGTAATGTTATGGTACCTACTTGAAGTACCTTCCAGAAAAGTTTCTGAATATAGTTAGACAATGGGTGCTTTCTCTAAGTTAGAAAAAAAGGAAATGTCCACTTCACATGAATCAAGGGCCTTGGCAGAGAAAGGGGAAATGAGAAGCAGAGCTTGTGAGTCACCTCATTTCAACTTCTCTTATTTTAGTCACGTGCTTATTTAGCATTGTTCAGCTTTTGCCTGCTTTAACAATAGCTGGAACTGTGACTAAGCAGTATTATTGGTGTTGGTTTCTACATTTACTTGTGCTTCAAAATTTTTAACTTAAAAATGTTTAGTTGGCAAAAATTGTATATATTCAAGGCGTACAACGTGATGATTTAATATATGTATGCATCGTGTAATGATTGCCACCATCAAGTTAATTAACACATCCATCAAACGATGCTGTAATTAGATCCCCCAAACTTTCTTTAGTAATAGCTAGAACTATGACTAAGCAGTATTATTGGCTTTGGTTTCCACATTTACTTCTGTTGCAAGTTCTAATTTGACTATTCATCTCCTTGCTGCCTACATTATATGTAAGTTCCCGGCTCACCACTGGGATTAAAATAAAAACTACTCTCGTATTCTAATAGTTTACCCATTCCATTTCCTAATCTTTTTTTTTTTTTTGTCTTTTTGGTTTTTGTTAAATGTAGGAGCAAAAACAGTAAACTTGGATAGTCCTGTTTAAGAAAAAATGTCTGCCACTTGTAATCCCAGTACTTAGGAGGCTGAAATAGGAAGGTTGCAGGTTTAAGGACAGTTTCTGCAACTTAATAAGACTCTTCACAACCTAATGAGACGCTGTTTCAAAACAAAAAATAAAAAAATCAGTCTGGGGATGTAGCTCAGGGGTAGAATGCCCCTGGTTCCAATCCCACGGAAGGAAGGAAGGAAAAAAGGAAGGAAGGAAGGAAGGAAGGAAGGAAGGAAGGAAGGAAGGAAGGAAGGAAGGAAGGAAGGAAGGAAGGAAGGAAGGAAGGAAGATGTCTGCATTTTTCTTCGCTAAGGTCAGGCAGTAGACTTCCTCAGGGATACCTTCTGAGAAGGCATTTGTGGCTTACCTTAATCTGACCCTTTAAGCAAGGCTCGCTGCACACAGACCGCACCACTCCACTCTTGTTCATCTGGATTTTGTAGTCATCAATGTTCAGCACTCCTTCATGCCACGTCCCGACATGCACGTAGTCATAGCGGTTAGCTTCAGTGTATTGCAGGTTCATGATATCATACCTACAAAGAAGATAACATCTTGCAAGTCTTGAAGGACTTAATGTTGAAAATGAAGACATTTGCTAAGTAGATTTTGATAGAGAAAAGAGAGAAAAAAGCTAGAATTATCATTCCGGAAAGTATCTGTGTATCATCAATATTTGCTAAAGTGTATATAATTATTATAAATTTCTTTCTGCTTATCCTTCGAATAAAATTGTGTATGCTGAGTTGACCATCTTCTTCAAATCATTATTCACTATGTTATTCTTCAAACGAGTAATAATCATGATAACATTAATTTCTATATTTTATAAATTGTGTTCCAAATTTCATTTTCATATTGAGTTGCCATTTTCGTTACACTCATTTAAAAGAGGGAAGTTTTATCATGTCTGGAAAGGTTCTTTTAGGTGAGAATAGAGCAAGAAATCTTAGAAAGGCATGTTTAATTAGTAAGGGTAATGGGGATATGACATCTTATGCACTGACATTTAAACTGTTCTCTTCCCTGATTAGGACAAACAGTTTTGAAACCAAATAATTGGTGTCAGTTACTTCAGTAATTTCAAATGCCAAAATGCTACACAATGGCAAAATCTACATTTGGAACTCTTCCCTATCATAATGATGTCACTGTATAACTTTTTTTTTGTAAACAGAACTCTTTACTGCAGCCAGTATATTCTAGGGGCCAGATCTCATTTTTTTCTTGGGCAGGTTGTGGGGACATTCTCCTCTGATGCAATGGAAAGAACAGAGAACTTGACATCAGCATGTGGGAGCTGAAGTCTTTTCTGACATTTTCACAGTAGATTATACTTCTTAGAATGTCACTAAACTCTTTAAGCTTCTTGGGGTTCTTGTGGGAATTTATGAACACATGGTATGTAAGAAACTTCTTTATAATTGGGACACAGGCATCTTCTCAAAATTTTTATATAGAAAGTCTAACCCCCAAAGTGATAATGTTAAGAGATAGGACCTTGGAGAGGTGATTAGGGAAAGAGGGCAGAGCCCTGTGACTGAGATTCATGCCCTTATCAAAGCAGCTTGAACAAAACAAAACAAACAACAAACAAGAACTCCCTTGCCCCTTCCACAGACTGTTACAAGGTACTCTATATGAATCAGAAAAGAGGTCCTCATTAGACATGGAATCTTCTAGTGCTTTGATATTGGACTTTCCAGCCTCCAGAATTGCATGCAACAAATTTCTCATTTATAAGCCACATGGTCTGTGGTATTTTGCTATAGCTGCCCAAATGGACTGCGATAATATGTAAGGCAATATCCTCAAATCATTCACATTTGCAGACCTATGAAGATCCTAAAATACTCAGCATGTTTCCATTACCATAAGAAAACTGAGATAGTATCTGTGCTGGCATAGCCCTGCATCTCAATTGTATCTCAATTATTGAACAATGTCTGGTATTTCTGTCTTCTGTAAGTGTTACTATTCATGCCAAGCAAACCATAATTCATGTGGCCACTTGTCAGAATCTATGCCTGGCTCTTCTTACTGGATCTGCAGGGGGAGTCTTTTCTGCAGTACCTATCTATGCACAGCCCTCACTCTCCCGGGCTAGAAGGTGAGCCATGGCCTCTTGCTCTTTGTGCTTGACCCAAGGAAATAGACAGCAATTAGCCAACACATTTTCCTCTTCCTCAGTTCTTTTCCACCCTCTTCCTTCCCCACATCCTGCCTAATCCCCCTGGAACACTTTCTCTCCACACTTGACTCAGATTCAGTCTTTCTCAGCCATTATTCAGGTAGGGTGCTATTAATCAGCCTAAGTTGGCATCTGAAATGTATTGACTATATCTGGCCTAGTTCTCTATCTAGACAACAAATATCAGTGCTTTGGCTCTTCTGTGCAAATACATCCTGTCACCCACGTGGTAGCTCATGGCTTCTCCAAATTCAGAGTCTGGCAATTCCTATAACAGCTGCCTCCTAAAAGAAAAGGAGATTTGGGAAGAGCAAAGGAAGGTTTCCCTCGCCCAGTGAGCAAAACTTAACCGAAAGTGAAAAGAAAGAATGGTACACCTGGAGCTCATTATTCATCTTTTTTTTTTTTTTCTGTTCTGGCTTGCAGCTAGTAAAGTTATTATCCCTCTTGTTGCTGAGATGCACCCAAACATTCTTCTGAATAGGTCTGAGTGATATTCATGTGGGTATCAATTGTGAATTCACATTCATCCTGTGGTCAGTGTCACTAATCTACATTTCCAATATCGTTCCATTTTAAGCTACTTGTGGCCATAGAACTTGCTATAAATGTTCCATATGAGTAGTTTCCCTTTACATTTGTGTTTTACTCTTTATTACATTATAACACTTTCCTACATACTTTCAGTGAGGTTTTGCTGTAATGGTAGCTTTAGAAACTTTTACCTATGAATCAGTTTCCTAAGACTTTTACTTCAACTTCCTCTGTTGCTCTTTCATAAAAGAATCAGTTCACACTTCATTTGTATTTAGAAACTAAAAAATTCACAATAGTTTGGGATGAAATAGGTTTTTTTTTAATTCCCAAGTGCTGGGCAGTGATGGTAGGGGGGTGCGCAGGGAGAGATATCCTAAAGGGGAAAATACTGACTTGCTAAAAGAGATCTCCTTGTTCTGAGTGTTAATGAATACTGCTCTTTTCTCTTGACCCCAGGTTTCCTTCCTGGCTTACTGGCCTTCATTGGGAATATCCTCCTGCTGTCAACAATCAGTTTATGCTGTGTGATGATTAACTAAAGTAACTACAAGAGGGACCCAAAAGAGGCCTGATGGTATGTGAGGAGCTAGAAGCAAAGGGAGGCCCTTAAAACAGGAATTAAACACAAGTGGAGCTGACCAGTTTCAAGCAGGAGGAAATGATCCCTGAAAAAGGACTCCGGGGAAAGCTTATAATTTGAATATGTAATTAACAATGAAAGAGACACAAGCCAAAATTATACACCTATGCTTTGGATAACTTACAAATAGGAAAAGGAGGAGGACACTTGTCTTTATGGGGTGTAAAAGATGGACCTATCCTGAGCTGGACACATTGTATGTTTCCCTTTGGAATCATGACCTCATACTAAGCCTCGTTTCCATTGGAAAGTAGGATCCCAATGGTGGGTTTAGAGGGGTGGGTGGTCCATGTTCTGAATCTCAGGCCCCTTTGTTCTCCTGGTACCACTTCCTAAAGTTCTTAGCACCTTGAAGCTTTCCCCAGGCCCAGGCCCAGGTCCCGGACTATCTTCATCATTTTGGTCGTTGAAAATGACATACTATTTATCTTTTCTAAAACTGTTGTATTTTAACATGGAGATTACACTTAGCCCCTATAAGAGGTTCTCCAAATGTAGAACTTGAGACTTCATGAAAAGAAGAGATAGGATAAAGGAAAATTATTTAGAGTCACACAGAGTCTTCCAGTATTTCTACAATGATGTTAAGAAAGTTGCTCTAAGTTTTACCTAATTTTGGGATTAGCTAAAAAGCAGTAAAATGAGGAAAGGATTACAAGCCTCAGAGCCAGACTGCATGGCCTCTATCACATGCTGTCTGCCATCTTAGGTGAGGTGCTTAGTTTCTCTGACACTCAATGTTATTATCTGTACAGAAGGATAATGATACACTACAGCAGGGAGAATTAAATGACTTGATGCTCCACTTTAATACAACATACGCTCTCCTAGGAAGCTCTCACTCTGCAAAGACTCTGCAAAGACCAGAGACTTAAAAAAAAAAACAACAGGTTCTGTAAGATTGTGGGATTACTGGACAGCAGGCAGGCTGAGGGCCTTTTTCCTTCCTGCTGCAGGTTTTAATACTTTTCCTGCTCTTTTGATTACCCTTTTCCTCGGAAAATTTGTATGAATGAACACAACTGCTGTTGATACTGACATCATTCTCTATCAATTATATCTGAGCTAATTGCTGGTATCAAAACAAGTATTGTTGGGCATGGTAGCACGTGCCTATAATCCCAGTACTTGAGAGGTGAAGACAGGAGGAGCACAGGTTGGAAGCCAGCCTCATCAAGTTAGCGAGGCCCTCAGCAACCTAGTGAGACCCTGTTTCAAAATTAAAAAATAGAAATAGAGCTGGGGGTGTATCTCAGAGATAGAAAGTCCCCTGCTCGATCCCTAGTACCCCACCAGCCACACACACGAAGTGGTTGCAGAACATATTATATGTAAAATAACTTGGGGGTAATATATATATATATATATGTATATATATATATGTATATATATATACACATACACACATATATAACACATATATATATGTGTGTATGTGTGTGTATAATGTGTATATAGAGATAATATATAGTTTTTATATATGTCTATATTGTTATATAGAGATATATATATCTATGTATATAATCTAATATAATCTATAGATATATTAGGTTTAATTTTCCTTTGCCTCTCATTTGATTAATGCTTTGAAAGCCATTAGGAACTAAATCCTAGAAAGAAAATTCTTTCCTTTCTTGTTCCAGGAGACATGTTAGCAGAAACATAGATTAGCCTGAGAAAAAAGGAAGCACGTGTAGAATTTGTTTCTCTTCACAAAATAGTAAGAACTTTAGGCTTACTAGCTGCAGTATTCGTAATATTTCATGACCAGAATAGCATTGTGATCAATCAATCAGAAAGATGCTGGTCTGGCACGGTCCTGAATGCCAGGTGGCACGTGTAATCTCTTTAGTTTCTTGAGCTTGCAGGGAGGCTCCAGGCTTTCCCAGGGAAGGGCCAGCTGATTGTTGGGTCAAAGGGTGTCATGCCAGAATGCAGGATTCTTGGGGTCTACCGAGAAGTATTTCTAAAAGTGGTATGGCTTGTGATAATTCCCATCGAATACTAGCCTTGTCTTTTCAGGTATCTAGTGGAATCTATTTTTGTGGCACAAAAAATCCATGGAACCAATGGGAACCAATGGCAACAGGGAAGCTACAAGGTTATTCAGCTGCACTTACCTTCCAGGAGCGTCCCCCTTCTCATCAAACCACACCTCCTCTCCAGACACGCCGATGAAGGAGGACTTGATGAGGAAGTCCAGGAGCTTCCTGCCGTCGATGGGCTTCATGGCATCACAGAGGCCCACGTGGCCCGGACACAGGGCATGGTGCATGTTCTGCAGGCCATGCGCCATAGCGTAGATGGCATTAATGACAAACCCCATCTTACTGTCCTGGACGTAGTTTTCTTCTAAACTTTCATTGCCTGCAACAATAGAAACAGATCACTACCAAGGTCACAATTCTAAGACGAGGCCTGAGGCCTGCGTGTTTGCCAAATGCTTTCAGGGCTCTCAGAGAGGGGAAAGGGCAATGGCATGAGCAAAAGTCAAGCCCAGCTGCACACACTTTCTACTTGTGACCAACTTTAATCTATTTTGACTGCAAATAGTTCCTTCGGTTTCAATTTCTCTACCCAGTAATGGTTTTATGAGATCTAGAACAAACTCCATACAGGCAAAAATAAAGAATTTTCATATATTATAAGGAAATTCTTTTTATTATTATTATTATTTTTTTTTTTGCAGTACTGGGGATTGAACTCAGGGGCATTATACCTCCGAGCTATACCCCCAGCCCTATTTTGTATTCTTTATTTTGAAACCAAGTCTTATAAGTTGCGGAGGGCCTCACTAGGTAGCTGAGGCTGGCCACGAACCCGGATCCTCTGGTCTCAGCCTCCCGAATGCTAGGATTACAAGCGTGCGCCACCACGCCCGGCTTATAAGGAAATTCTTAAGGAACAATGAAAAGAACTCTAATTCCCTTTAGGTTCACAGAAACTTATATTAAAAAGTCTTCCTGTTTCATGGTATCAGAAAAACATTTTTGTATCCTCTACGAAAATCTATAATTCACAGAAACTCGGTTTGTGAACTATCTAACCCCTAGCACTTTCTTTTAGTGATTTTATTATTTTTATCATCACTAGGGCCACAAAAACCCAAAGTTAGAAGAAGAACTCTATGGTAATATATGGTTGGCAGTATAGAAATATTTAAATTAGATTTGGTATTCGAAGCTGAGGTTAAATATTGCTTGATAGAAAATTCAGCCTACAGATCAGTCTTAGCATTTAGCTTTTATCTGCACATTTCAAAAGTCCTGTGATCATCTCTAACTCTGCCACAGGTCAATTAAAATTCTCCAACTGCCAAGCAGTCTCACAGGAACAGTACTGCATTAGATCTAGGCTTTGCATTAGAAATCTAAATTTTAGAACTGGCAAATGGATGAGAAATTTGGAGACCATTTGGGTTTGATTAAATAAAGGTAAAAAGTTTGGGAAACAAAGTAGATTTTGAACACACAATTGGCATAAAACAGAAACATTGTACTTAGTTTCAGGGGGCTGAGATGTCTGTGTGGTGTGAACAGAAGGTACCAGAGGTTTGGACAGTTGGCAGGTATAACTGCTTGTGGAATTGAGGGCAACATGAGGTTCCTTGCACTCCATGCCAGCTGCCCTCTTTGTTCCAGCCTAAAAAGTTCACTGGATACTAAGAGTTCTTGGACTAAAGACTAGCAGAGTCTTTAGAAGGAATGGCAAAAAGTTTTGCCTTTGATGTTGTGCTTGGAATGAAAATAGAAACTTCTGATCTATTTAGATATAGTTTAAAGTGTGATGATACACGTATATCTAGCTTAAGAATAAGATACACAATACTCAGGTCAGGTTGAAAGGGAAAATGATTCAGTTAGAATCCATCTTCCAACTTTGCCTGACGGGATATTGTTAAAAGTATGATTTGCTAAAGTAAAATATTTTCCAGATTGAAAGAAATTTTCTAAGAGGAAATGAAGTATATGAAACACAAAAGGGCATTTAAAAATATCAAGCCACAAAGAATAAGCATAAAAAGTTATATAAAGACAAAGAGCAAGCTGGGCGTGGTGGCACATACTTGTAATCCCAGCATTTGGGAGGCTGAGACCAGAGGATCCGGGTTCATGGCCAGCTTCAGCTACTTAGTGAGGCACTCCACAACTTAGTGAGACCCTGTTTCAAAATAAAGAAGAAAAAATAGGGCTGGGAGTATACCTCGGAGGTAGAATGCCCCTGAGTTCAATCCCCAGTACCGAAAAAAAAAAAAAAAAGACAAAGAGCAAAGCTCCCCCTTTAAAACATTGCATAATTGAAATCGTGTAACTTATGTCCCTCATCCAGAAACACTGGCCCTTACTAATTCTTTTCCCTCATTCATAACCTTACTAGGAAATGAAAGAGGTAAATTAGTGTCATTTGTCTGATAAGTTTAAAATAAGCCTTTATAGGCTATCCTTGGTCCCCATACTTTGTAGCTAGACATTAAACTGTTAGAATCAGAGAAAATTCAGGAGAGAGAAAGACAGAGACAGAGAGGCACCAAAGAACCTTCAATGCAGAAGCCACTTACAGGGACCCAGTTAATACAAAAACCATCAGTTACAGGTACTAAAATTAACACTAGGATCAAGTTGTAGAAAATAAAATACAGTTAGAGATAAGCCTCATGGTCATGGGATTTACTGTTCTTGTTTTGATAACCACTATTTAAGATTTATTTTATATTGATAAATTATATTGGTGTCCCCAGAACAAATGTCTTAATCCAGTGTCTGGTGGATACTTCATTCATCAGCACGGAGACTGTAAGTCTTCTTGGATTTCCATGAAATCAGTATTTTCCTTTTGATCCCTACCTAGAGTGATCTTATAACTTATCCAAATTGGGTCACTTTTCAGGGGAAAAGGGAGTGGTAATAATAAATTTTCTAGAATACCGGTATAAACAAGGCAAATTGGGGAAACCAATATCTGCCTCTTGAGCCACATGCCCTCTATCTGTATCCATCTATTGATGTTATAATGGGTAAGATTTATGTGCGTGTATACATATATATATATACATATATATATATATGCAGATGTATATATTTATAAACAAATCAGTAGAAATATTTTTATTAACTTTAGTTAACTTTACACTTATCTAATCTTACTGGCAAATGTCTACAATAATTATAATAGCTACCATTTTTGTATATCAGCTATATATAATAATAAATAAGATCTAATGTTCACCATTATTCTGCCAATAGCCATTAATTTCACCAGTTTATAGGTGAGGAACCATCATGATATCACTTGGAAACAAATGCCTTGTCAGTCTTCGTTCTTTCTGTTAAACTAGTGACCTTGTGGTGCAGATATAGAAATCTCCAGAGGAGGCTTCTTCTGGTGGCAGAGGTCAGAGGATTCTGCTATGCAGCAGCCCTGCCCAGTCTGTGTTGGGGCTTCTCCTTGGCACTGTCCCACAGGTATACAGCGACATCTCTAACTAGATGTATCCACAGGTATACAGCTACAACTCTAACCCATGTATCCACAGCAAATGATGACAAAGCTCATCCTGTCAGTATTGGTCTACAGAATGCCAGGAGACTAGAGACATATTTGCAAGATAATAGCTGACACTCATTTCCAGAATAAATACAAATACCTTTCATATTGGTGCCAACCTGAAGCAAGCACATGCATGCCCCTATGGTGCCAGTCCACTGGCTCTGCACAGGAAGGGAGAGATGATCGGAGTGCAAACTCTCTCTTCAGCTATTCTCCCAATCTCTACTGTTTTCTTCAGCCTAAGGAACTATCATTTGGGAGCATGTGACACAGAGTTGAAAACTAATGTGTCCTCTACAGGACCATTTTCTTTGCCATAGCAACTGTCCCAGGTAATGTTTCAAGGATCCATCATCTAACAAAGAAAAGACATTAAAGGATTCCCTGCCTCCCCCAAGATCCTATCCTTTCATTACTAATGAATAGAAATGGTAAACTAATAATGTTGCCACTCAGTGGGAAGGTGAAAACACTTTTATTCCCCAGGGTTTAGTACCTTTTCATAACATTAGTCTCAGAGTTATTAGTGAGAAGGGGATTTCATGATTCATTTTCTGTGGTACATTAACTATTAGAGACCACCACAGTGTCATTAAACCATTACCTTTCCAAATATACTAAATGGAATAAAATAATTGAGGTTGACTGTGTTTATTTACCTTCAAAAGAATACCTGACTAACTGCTTCACAATAGAATGGGAAAATAACTACCTTGATTGCAAACAGTAATCTTGTTCTTATTGCAAAAGCACGACGAGGAGTATAAATTGCTACCTGAGTATAGCAGCGTGCAGGGCCTCCATGGAGGTAGGAATAGGCAGTGTACCTTCTGAAAACAGAACACTCACCATGGATGGGAGAATGATGGGTAGATGTATCTGCTGCCATTTAGAGTGGTTATTCAGCAGAGTGGTATAGTGGGAAGGACTCTGGAGCAGGCACCCTAACAGATGGGATCTAGATGAGGTTCTGCATAGCCTATCAACAGTTTATTTCCCAGAAGCCACAGAAATTGGACAAGGGTCTCAGCCTCCTGGAGCTTCAGTTTCCTAACTCAAAATTACACTGATTGATTCAACTATCCTCCTGCAGTTCTCTTATCCCTTTAAAGTTCTGTGTGTTGCTCCTCTGATTCCACATTTTCTGGTACTTGGTAGAGCCACTCACAGGCATTTTTTCTCAGTTCTCACACAACAATGTGAGACGAGGTCTCTCATCTCCGTTTTACAGCTACGAAGACCAGAGCACAGAGAAGCCAAGTCATGTTGGGAAGGGATGCTTTCCGTTCTCTTCCCCTCATGCTTCTTCCTGAACGGACTCACTGTGGAGCACCTAGGACCCTCTTCTTACCTAAGGAGAAGAGGGATGACTTGCTTTACTGGTGGATTGAGGAAAAGAAACTGGACATACTCACTCAACCATTTCTTGTTTGTTTGAAGCCAAGACTTGACTCAGAGATTCTGGATAATTTTGTCCTGGGGTAAATGTGTGCTGGGCTTGTCCAGCTACACCAGTGACTAAACAGGTTGGCCTATTCAGTTTTGGGATCAAGTATTCCAAAGTCATTTGTGGACATGTATCTGATTCATGTCCTCCATCCAATTTGATTTTTTTTTTTTTTTTTTTTTTTATTTTTATTAAACTTTTTCATTGAGGTATAACTTGCCGCGAAAAAAAAAAAAAAAAAAAAAGCAGAAATCTTTACAATATGGGTCAATATATTTTCACATATGCATACATCCGGGTAACTCCCAGTAAGACCCTGATACAGAGAGAATTTCCAGAGGATGTTCATCTATTTAGGGCTTTTTAAATTTATTCTAGCAATGTTTCATAGTTTTCTGGGTTCAGACCCTAAGTATCTGATTTTTCTGATGCTACCAGACTTGATACATTTACATTCTTAAAAACTTGTGTGTTGTTACCTTAGAGAAATATTATTGATGTTTGTATACCAGCCTTGTGTCCTGAAAGCTTGAGGAAGTTACTTATTAATTCTAAATTTTTATATATTCTTGTGAATGTTTGATGTACTCTGATATTACTGGTAAAACTGATAATTAATCTCCTGGGTCTACTTATTTGGATCCAAATTTGGGAAAGAAGTACACTGGCTGGCCTACTAAAATTCCAGCAGTTCTGTATTCAAGGTCTCATAGCTGAGCACGACAGAGGCAGTTCATATGCAGGCGTTCCCTGCCAAGCACACTGTGCATGCACACAGCAACCCACCTAACTGGTGAAGCCCCATCACACACAGGATGTCATTTGTTAGCAAAAATAATCAGCTTGGCATTTATCTGTTCTGTGTTTTACAAAATACTGTCTTAATTTGAGTGTCCAAATTTAAAAAGTATATGTAGATAACAGCTTGAAAGATATTTGGCTCCAATAAAGCAACCTTCTTGATACATGTACTTCCTATTTGGTTAATGCTCTTCTACCACATCTGGTGATGTTGCCTTTCAAATCCAGACCCTTGGCATTAAGTTCAAATGAAAAACAAGCCAACCAAACAAGCAAACAAGCATTATTCTATCTCCTCATATAACAAGGAAGCATTTTATGAAACATTACTAAACAAGATTCTTCCTGGAGAAAAGATTCAGATTTTTTTTTTGGCATTTGTAGTTCTCTACTTCTTCATTTTATCTAACAGCATTATGTATTTAATACATTATCTGATGTAATGTCATTCAGATCAAAATAGAAAGGGCTGTAATTATTTTATATTGTTAACATATCAAGCAAAATAATTAATTCATATTTATTTAAATTGCCTGAGTATTGGATTTATTGAAAGAAAATTAATAAATTCTTTTTATAATGACCTCCAAGGACTACACTGGCCTCAACTTTGCTTGAAGGTCTGGGCTGCTAGGTTTTCTTTATGCTTCTCCAGGGAGAATTTGTAATAAGATTCAGACCAATCTAGCTTTGCCCATATTCAAGTCTAAGATTTGCGAATTTTTTGTTTCCTCTGACATTACATTTTACTTTTTCCCTAAAGGGTTCTCTCTTACTACATCACAGAAAAATATGACCCCCCATTATTCTTATTCAGATTATTTAAATGTAAATTAATTCCTCTGTAGGATGAAAAAGAAAGGAAGGATCATTTAGTTGAGTGTATGTTATTATCACTCATTATTAGTTGAATTTCTATTGCTTAACCCCACCTGGTCTTAACATATGTGAACAATATAGACATTTTTCTAAGTACATTTTTCCCATCCAAATCTATTACAAAGGGAGAAATCCCCCCAATTATATGACATATAAACAGCAGGCTCCTTGCAAACTGATGACAATATGTGGTAAGCCTCAATTTCCTGGCAATACAATTGCATTTAGCAAATTCATATTTTAAAAGATTAGAGTGTATCAAAAAACAAACAAACAAGGACAATCGTTGGTGTATTTAAGGGATGCTGAGGATCAGTTAGTAACATTCAGTTGAATGCGTTCTCGTTGTTTCTCTAAAGAGAGAAAACAAGGGCAGCTTGCTGTGTCCCTCTGCTTTTATTATCAATCTGGCACAGAACAGTGCCATGGAGTTATAAACCACTCCCCTTGGAGTAACTAATCTTTGCAGGTCCACAGTAAGCATTTGGCAGGTAATTGCAGAGATGGAGTATATTACAGAGAGCTGGCAGCTTTAGCGAATGTGGGAAGTTTCTTGTTAAAATTCATCAGGAACCAGCTCCCCGCCTAACAACCTGCTGGGTCAGAATCCTTTTCAGGCCTATTCCTCCTGGGCTCTACCACACTCTAAGGAGGCAGATGCATGCTTATAGCCACCCCCCCCCCTACTTATGTAAGGATCATAGAAAACATGCACTCTTTTACATATGTAAGGGAGTTTGGTGGTTTAATGCTATTATGGTTCTCTTTAAGTTCCCATTAATGGTTTGTCATTTTCATGTATTTCCAGTTTCATGTTGCAGTGACTTATGCTAGCCAGTAACAGAGTAGATTTTACAGGAATACAAGAGCTATTGATAAAAACTCTACTTTTTTCTGACCTATTTAATTTAATATCCAACATAACTTTTCTGGTAACCAATATAAAATCATACTTATTATAAAAACACAATGATAAATTTCATATGGCATTGATACTGTAAGTTCACTTCTGTAATTGAATTTTATCAACACCATACAGTATTTACAACTTGACAAAATCTTGCACATAAAAAAAAAAAAACATTACTTAGAGACCTACTAATGAATTTCATATCCTTCAGCCTTTTCCCTGAATTCCAATGGCAGTGGATGAAATGGGCGCACGGGACAGAAGCCTGCTGCTTTGGACACACTTTGGGGTTTAAATAGGTCATATGTTTATTGCATGCCTTATGCATGGGAATGAGATACACTGCAGCTTTGCATTGCAGATTCATTTCCACGGGGCACTACAAGTTAAGAGTTTACATTGATATTTTATGTAGACTTATCAGCCCAGGTAGATGATGACACCTATGTTCAGATTTCACAATTGTAAGGATTTCTTGAATGCCATGTTACCTTTTATGTGTTATCCCCCTCTCCCAGAGCATCTTTTGAATGAATCAGATGTGAATTCCTAAGGGCCTGATAAAAACTGATGTCTAGTGAGAGTTTAGTCAATATCTGTCACAGAAATTAAAAGAGTAGCTTCTAAGATTAGTGTTGCCAAGAGCATATAGGCAAAAAAAAAAAAAAAAAAAAAAAAAAAAACTTTAAAAAAAAAAAAAAAAAAAAAAAAAAAAAACACCTCTTAACAGAATCTACTGATAAAACAAATGCAGGGTCTAGACTTCACGTAGATCTATTTTGATATTCCAACCACTCTGCTCAGGCTGTGAGGAGAATATTTACAGAAACAAGAAAGCCAAATGTAATTCTATAATAGGAAGCATCACCTTGAGAGGTCATGGGGCTGATCCAAATCTATTAAAATTACACTCAGAAATGGAATGTAAGCAATCTACCCTAGTTAGAAAAGTTGCTTTTCACAGGGCCTGTGTTAACAATTCTGACTAGCTGCATATGTATAACAAGGTCAAACAAATAAATGAATAGCAGATAGTAGAAGCAAAATCGATTGCTGTTTGAAGGTTATAGACAAGCAAAAAAAAGGGAAAGCTAGAATAAACCAGGTGACTTCAGAATCAAGTTGGAAATGTCTATATAAATTTAAGTTTAGTTTAATATGTAAAATAATAAATTGATATAGACAAGAATATATGTAGGTTAGTATACAAATATTTCCTATTTCTGTCCACTGAAACCAAAGCCTCAGCATACTCAGTGCCCAGGTCATAGCACTGAGTATGCTTTTATTATTCTACAAAAAAGGGATGAGACTTTGGGGGAAATAACCAGTTATAGGGCAGGGGCGGTAAATACACCAGGTGAGTCTGGAGCACCTGCTAGTGCCAGAAAGTGAATAAGTTCTCAAAAAAGAAAACAATAGAGCCATGTCAGCAGGATAGTAAAGTCAAGTAAAAGAGTTTCAATGGCTAAAGCCAAAATGATGGGAGCAACAAAACAAAGTAGTATGGAATATAATCGAAAGTATAAAATAAATGGTCATACGGATGCAAATGAACAACCAAATAAAAATAAATGGGGAGAAAAAGCAAATCTGCTGTACAAAATCATCCCAAATAATTTATGTAGATACTGTGTCCTCAACAAGGTGCAATTGTCCACTCCTTAAGTGTGGAATGTATTTATTTACTTGCTTCGAAATGGGGAGCCTAAGAAAGGCTATAAAAAATAAGTTTGCAGTAAAGAGACCGAGTAAGTACTACCTTAGCTAGGTGACTAATGTTAACACCACCTTGATAAATTGATAAGTGTAAATTCTAAAGAATGCATTCTACCTCTGTGATTTTTCTCCCCAATCTCCCACTGTAACTATAAGAAATATATCAGTTAAACTCAAACACAGGGACATTCTACAAAATACCTAACCAGTACTCCCAATCAAGTCATTATAAGCAAGGAAAGTTTGAAAACTGTCATAGCCCAGAGAAACCCCCCAAAATATGAAAAAAAAGTGTAATGTGTCATTCTGGAATAGAAAACAGAGAAATTGACAAAATAAAAGAAAAATTTGGGGGTTTAGTTAACAATCACATGCCAAATGTTATTTAGTAATATACAATGTTAACAATAGGGAAAAGTGAGTGCAGAGTAGATGAGAACTACACTGTCTTCACAGCTTTTTTGAAAAAAAATTCTAAAATACTATCTTTATTTTTTTAAAAAAATACTAAGAATTAGCACCACCTCTAGTCCAGTATCAGGTAATAATAAATAATAGGATGGAATGTTTGCAAATGTGACACTGTAATGGGAACTCGATTAGATACTTTGCATGTATTGTCATATTCACCTCACGAGGAACTCGATTAGATACTTTGCATGTATTGTCATATTCACCTCACGAGTACTTATGATATAAGTGAATTATGACCCCTAGATTACTAATGAAAAAACTAGGGCCAAATGCTCTGTGTAAGGTCACATAACTGGATAGAGGTAGATCCTATATTAATAAGCAGCCTGTCTGACTCTAGAAAGCTCAGTCGTAGGTACTGTGTTCCTCTATCTCTTGCTTGGTTGCAACCAAGGAGTGATGTTACACTCAGTAGTGTATGGAAAAATGTGGTGTTTCCTGCCATATGGATGGGGAGCAAATGAAATTTGCCCCTATGTATAGTCTATAGATAATCTATAAAGAGACTTTCTACCACATTTCATCACCTGATGAAATGTCCCAATTTATTTATTTCATGTGAATGATGGTGAAATAAGGAATTATTAGTATTATGACTCTTTTCATATAGGCACTCCATTCATCACTGCATAGGGAAGATTAAAATAAAGACACAAATCATTTGGAAAGAAACTCACCATTGAGAGTCAGCATTCTCCATTCTATAACCTTCAGACTGACCTCACCACAAGATACTATACACTAACCCTCCAAGGTTTTGTCTGAGTTCCCAGACTGTCCCACGGCCATTTCCTCTAGACATAGTTGCTGCTCGAGTGCTTAAAAAGCTTGAAGGGCACCTTGGGTTCCAAGGGAAGATACTCTCAGAAAGTGTACTGAATAGAATTAAACAAGTGACCCTTCAGGCAGGCAGCCACAATTATTATTATTAATTTGAGGGTCATATGATAAAGAAAAACTTTGAAGAGGTTCTAGGGTACCACGAGGAATCCCTTCAAGAAGCACCCATGTGGGAGCCGGGTGTGGTGGTGCATGCTTGTAATCCCAGCATTTGGGAGGCTGAGACGAGAGGATCCGGGTTCGCGGCCAGCCTCAGCTACTTAGTGAGGCACTCCACAACTTAGTGAGACCCTGTTTCAGAATAAAGAATAAAAAATAGGGCTAGGGGTATAGCTCGGAGGTAGAATGCCCCTGAGTTCAATCCTCAGTACTGCAAAAATTAAAAAGAAGCACCCATAGTCAATGCCCATGACTAAGGCAAATGCATTGTTTGGGTCAGGTCCTTGCAGAATGACCTTGCTCAAGATTAGCAAAATACACTCATCAAAAATATGCTCGCAGAACATATGGAATTTAGCATCCCTGGGCCAATGTTTCTGTTGACTGTGGGACTTTTTAGTGCATTGGTGGAGGCTTCACTTTCTGGGATGTCATGTGTTACACCCTTTTTGGATGAGATCTCTATCATGGGATTCAGCCCTACAGAAATACTAATTGGGCAACATATCAAGGTTTTCCCCATTGTCTTCTAGTTATTCTTAGATGAGGATGTAGAAGACAGAAACAGATGTGGTCAAGGTGCTTCTTTGTACTTATTGCCTCATTTTTGGGCCCAAAGTGGGCTTTTTCTGATATAATAAGATAGCCATCTTCATTTGGGACTTGGAATTTAAATGAAATGAGTGATTCCCACCTTCTAGTGTGTCCACTTGAATGTCAAAAACACATAAACAAAGGGGTGATTCTAGAGAGAATGAGGAGGTGCAGAGAAGAGACCTTAATGTTCTACTAATCATTAAAGTTCAAAGTCAAGAAAGCAGAAATGACGGACAAGGGTTAGTGATGACCAAGGGTATATTGAAGGAATAAAGAGTGGATATCTGTAGCTCATTATAAAGGAATAAGTGGAGGTTAATATAACTAGATTTGCACAAAATTGTGCTGTTTGAGGACAATCCTGGTTCTGGGTACAAAATCCAGTGATAGTAGAATCCTTTCTTACCATGTATATATGTTCTTGCACATGACTTGAGTTAAATAGCTATATGTGAGCATTCGCTATATGTGAGCACCATAAGTATTTGAGGCTTGCTGTTTTGCAGAATTATCCAAGTGAATTTAACAAAGAACGAGGAAACCTTCTCATTAGCACAGGACATCCTGAGCTATGACAACACTGTGATTGTGGTTAGAGGGATGACTTTGGTTTCCCGGCACTGATTTCTTACATAGCTAGGAACAATAAGGCAGCCACTGAGATGAAGTCTATCTTCAACTAAAGGTAAGAGACCATTGTAAAAATTAGTTTGCTGAGAAATTAACTCTAACTCCAAGACATGTCTATTCATCCTGAATCTGCTCAGAAGTATTTGTGAAAGAAAAATCAGGGAAAAAATTGGTCAGCATACACTGCCTCATTGATCAACTATGACAGTTTCTAGTAATGAGATCACAGTAAAACCATTCATAGCATCTTCTTCAAGAACATGCCTGGCATTGATTATTTTAGCTATGCCCCCTAAAAGCTTGCAGAACTCTAAAGCAAAGGCAACAATGATTTAACTTTGCCTCAGCTATTGTTGAATCAAAATCATCAGGTATGTTTGCAACTGCTAACACAAACTGGAATGGTATACACAATCTCTTGGATGTTTTTCAAGTTCTATTAGTCCAAGAGGAAAGGCTTGCTTTTTGTGCCAAGAGATACCATGATTTAGTGGTGAGTTTCTATTGTTCCTGTCTCCTTGCAGTTGGATGCTATCCTGATGCCAGTCATAGATGTCCAGAGTAGCTTGTGATGCAAAGAGAAAGGATAGCTGAAGGTCATTTTGCTGCCAGAAATCCACCATGACACTTCCCCTCATCTTCCTGCCAATTGCAAAACCACCAGCACATTTCCAGAGTAGACTCCACCTGCAATGTAAGCATCCTTTCCTTGTCTTCGCACAGTAGTAAGAGCTACTTAGACAATCATGTTCTGCATTATCTTAATTGTTCTCATGGTGAATGACTGACAGTTCAGGAATAGGATGATGATCCAACTGAGCGTGATTCTTATTGATGGTGACTATAACAATTTAAGAACATTCAAAAGGAAACCTGATATGATGACTATAAGCTATCACTTGAGATTACTGAATAAAAACTGTAAAATAAAAGGAAGTATCTATTTAATATATTACTCAAATTAGGAGCTCTTAATGTCTCAAGAAATAAAATAAGCTGCTGTGTAAAAATGGGAAAAATGAAAGGGAACGAGGAGTCCAGAGAATTATTTCAGTTGGAAGCAGTAAGTGAAAATGTTATTCAAACCCTTAAAGGTAGAATCAAAAATATGTTCCATGTTAAGGTTGTGAACTGTTTGTGGTTGAAAGAGAATTGTTCAAGGCTCAAGTTTCTTCAGCGTTTCTCTGATGGTATTAAGATATCAATACCTGGAATAATGGGAATTTCTAATAGCTTTTAGAGTAAAATTAAAATGAGAATGCCAGATCAGTTATTGAAAAAAATAATCATACTGTAGTGATTGCATTCTCATCCTGAAACAGCTCACTCAGCCACCCATGGAACACATTCCATATGTCTAACGCTGTGCTGTTTCTGTATAATAAAGAGTCAAAATGTGTGGTTCTAAGTGTGAGGAAAAAGACTCAGGAAGGGAGCCAGTCACTGTGGAATCTCACGGAAGCTTCATGGAGGAAGCTGGACAACATTGAGTAATTTAAAAATAAGGAAGAAATCAGAGGTGCTCCTAAGAAGTGGCTACTTTTTTTTTTTTTTTTTTTTTTGCAGTACTGGGGATTGAACTCAGGGGCATTCTACCTCTGAGCTATACCCCCAGCACTATTTTTTATTCTTTATTTTGAAACAGGGTCTCACTAAGTTGCAGAGTGCCTCACTAGGTAGCTGGGGCTGGCCATGAACCGGGATCCTCCAGTCTCAGCCTCCCAAATGCTGGGATTACAAGCGTGAGCCACCACGCTTGGCTAAGAAGTGGCTACTTCTTAAAATGTATTTTTATTGGTGCATTGCAATTATACATCATAATGAGGTTCAGAGTGATAGGAACATACATGAACACAGCACTTGAATTAGAAGCACTGATTTTGACAGAGTTACCAAGCAGAGAGGAACTACCAAGTAGAAAAGGAAGGATCTAAGTTTGTTATGAACAAGGTTAATACAAAAAAAGAATAAAAGCTATTATTTTTCAAACTTTAAATAGTGAGTCTGAGTGCTTTAGATTTGAAGTGATAAATCAGGGGAGACCCTGTCACTTCTTTTTAGGACTTGTCTCCTAGTTGGGATCTAGTTTACTGTGACTGTCCAAAGTAAGCACAAACTCATGGGTCTTACTCTAAGCCTTAGCTATCCAAGAGGTCTCAAGGAAGATGGATGAACTATAATGGCAAAGTTATCATTCTCTTATTAGTCAGTGATTGTCCCAAAATAAATTCAGAATGTATAAAGGATGGGCCATATAGAAGCCTTGTTAGTCCTGAGATTCTTAGACTTAAGTAGTTTCAATCCTAATCCATTTTCCCCATGCCTACCAAATCCAAGATATAGGAACTTTTGAGCTTATTTTAGATCACAGTCATATTGACACAGCCCAATAAATTGGGCCATTATCTTCCAGAATATTCCCAATATTTTTGCTATTGGAGGTTATGAATATAAAAAGTTATTTTCCTTGTTTGTACACAAATATTTAGATCATTGCATACCTGGTCATTTATTTGGTATAAATTTATTTGGCAGTACTCAAAGTGTTTCTTTAGACTCAACATATTGAAAAATTTCTGAATGTACATTTCACCACATCCCAACCAACACCAAATACTTTTATTTTGTGAAGTATATGCCAATTTTACAAGTGGAAAATTATTCCTTTTGTTTGCTCTTTTTGGTCATAAGGAGGAATAAATATTTTTCCTTCCTTGTGCATTATGTGCTTCTATGTGTTGCCTCATTATTTTTATATTAATAATGATAATACTGTAGCATAGAATTTTCAAGTACATAAAAAATTTTCACTTGTGGGAATTGACTTTTTGTAAATAAACACAAATGTAAATCTGATTTACTAAGCACATGATCATGCTGTATCTTTAAAATAGGAACTTTTTAGCAAGGAAGTAGCCAGAAGTAATTCCTCTGGATTTTTGTCACTTAACACAGACCTCAAATTCCATGAGAAAGACAAGTCATGCAAGAATTCCAGGGACTAGGAAGTTGACTTAATATCCCTGTCCCTTAATTTCCATATTTAGTTTAGAGTCTTCATTTACTTTGTTCCACAAACATCTTAGCAATATCGCTCCCAAGTAAGTCAGCTTATTAAACATTAAATTTGATTATTAAATTGTGGGACTATTTGATGATTTCTTATATTTTCACATTTTTTAAGGAGAAAAAGTGGAAGAAACTCTTCATAAAGAAATAATTCCCTATGGACATCACCGAGGAGAACTTGGGGCATGAGAGAGACTGGGAGAGGCTGGACCTGGAAAGTGGATGCCAGTTTGTGTGGCACAAGTCTAGTCCAGAGGCAGAGCATTGGGCCCCAGGAGCATTGCCTGAGTTGTCCTATTACACACCTCCAGAGGGTGCCATTCACAGAGAACACGATGATGATGATGATGATGATGGTGGTGGTGGTGGTGATGATGATGATGATGCCGCCTTTGGATTATGTAACCCAGAAACCCTTTCTGGAATAGGAAAAAGGCAAATACATTCAGCAGGAAAGGGAGAGCCTAGGTTGGGACCTGGGAAACAAGAAGTAATGTAAAAGTCATACCGACATGATAGTGACCAGAGTGGGCACCCTTTCAATGGACAGGTTTGTAGCAGAACTTCACTCTCTAGGTAAATGATTATTAAGAACAAATTCAAAAAAATGGGCAATTGAATTAAATAGACACTTCTCAAAAAAAGAAATGCAAATGGCGAGCCGGGCGTGGTGGCGCATGCTTGTAATCCCAGCATTCGGGAGGCTGAGACCAGAGGATCCGGGTTCACGGCCAGCCTCAGCTACCTAGTGAGGCACTCCGCAACTTAGTGAGACTCAGTTTCAAAATAAAGAATAAAAAATAGGGCTGGGGGTATAGCTCGGAGGTAGAATGCCCCTGAGTTCAATCCCCAGTACCAAAAAAAAAAAAAAAAAAAAAGAAATGCAAATGGCCAATAAATAGATGAAAAAATGCTCAATATCATTAGTAATTAGGGAAATACAAATCAAAACTACACTGAGATTCCAGTTAGAATGACAATCCTCAAGAATACAAACAATAATAAGTGCTGGTAAGGATGTAGTGAAATAGGAACTCTTATACACTGTTGGTGAGATTGCAAATTAGTACAACCAATATGGAGATCAGTATAGAGGTTCCTTAAAGGGCTAGGAATGGAATGACCATATGACCCAGCTATACTGCTCTTTGGCATCTTTCCAGAAAAATTAAAGTCAGAATATTCTATGATACATTCATATCATTATTTATAGAAGCACAACTCACCATAGCTAAATTATAGAACCAACCTAAGTATCCACTAGAAGATAAATGGATTAAAAAATGTGATGCATACACACAAAAAAGTTTTACTTAGCCATAAAGAACAATAAAATAATATCATTTGCAGGAAAATGAATGGAACTAGAGAACATTATGCCAAGTGAGATAAGCCAGTAGAATGGTGGAAGGGGGGTGGGGAAGGGAGGTTAAGGAGGGGAAAAAGGAGAACTGATGAAGAAAACAGTTCAAATAATACCATGCTTATATATGAAGGTGTCATTACAAGTCTCCCCATACAATAGGTATGGGGAAAGAGAGGAAGAGGGGTAGATTCCAGACGGAATCACACCAAGTGCTGTGTGCATGTATGTTTTTACCACTTTGAACTTCATTCTGATGTATAATTATAATGCACCAATAAAAGTATAAAGAAGAAGAACATTTTAAGAAACTGTATTACTGTAGAGGCTATCAGGAAAGGAACTTGAGCACAGAAAATGTACACAGTCAGTGCAGGGTGGGACTGTGTTGTAGGACCAAAGCAGAAGAGTTACTGTATCTGGGGAAAAGGCAAAGCCAGGAGGACAGGGCTAAAAGGAGCAAACTTGTCTATCCTTGAATGGAGAGATGTAGCAGATAGAATCAGAGCCCTGGGCATCTTACCTTTACCAGCCAGAACACCCACAGCCCTGTTGGTTGAGTGTTGCTGGTAACAATCCACAGCTGCCACCCTTCTGATCTCCTGAGCTTCTCCTATGGTATCATACCAAAACTTCTCTCTAGCTCAGACCTTGCTCAGCTAATTTCCCAGGCCTATCCTGCTCTCCTTCCTCTCCTCTTGGGAGTACATACTTCCTTAGAAACTCAATCTCAGACAGGATGGATGGCTGGAAAGCAATTATACTATAGTTCACAGGCTTAAAATTCTAGCCCTTTTTCCAACTTTCCTTCTTCAGGTCAAAATTCACCTTTTTTGGGGCCCAGAGTACCCTGGGAATCTTGTGCACTTTAAAGATGAAGAACTGCATTCCAGGAGTTTAAGTAGGAAGAAGTTATTGATGGAGATGAAGTGGGTGGGGAAATGAGGAGAAGAGGGGCACAGGAGCTTAGATTGACAGCTGGAGCAGAAATTGAGATTGAATATACAGCTAGCACAATGTGATGAAAATAAGAGACATCTCAGTAATGAAAGAAATTTTCCCAGGGAGGAATTCAAAGCACAGAATATTAACTACAGCATTATGTCTGTGTCACTTCATTGACCCTTAGGGATCTTACTTATAAAATGAGCATAATATGACCTTCCATTTAACAACCTATGTGCAGTTATGGAGATAGACTAACAATGTGATAGGTGCTTTAAACCAAGTGGAGGAAAAGACATTACATAAGTACAAGTTATAAGACCATTAACAATTTTCTGGCTGAGTTTCAAAAAAAATGCAGTCAAGTTTTTAAGTCCTCCAATATTCATGAAGCTATAATGAAGTTCAAGAGGCTGCATATTTCATGTGTAAGATGTCAATGAAAGGAATTCCTTATTCGATATCTAAATTATTCTTAACTGAATGCAGATAGTATCTATAAGACTTCTGCCACTGAAGAGTCATATTTGTTTTAAAAGTGAGATGGCAAAATGAATAATTTTTTCTCATTAAGTTTTAGCTGAATTTCAAAGGGAAAAGGACTTTCAAATGAAGAGAAATTATTTATATATGAATTCATGCAAGGATAAGGTCTGGTCATATATCACCAGGACTGTGGGATGGTTGTGAACTGAGAGAAAATGAGATTGTCAAGACAAAAGCCTCAAGCTTCTGGTGATTTATTAGAAGGAAACAAGAAATCCAGGTACACTAATAGGATGTGAAGATGCAGCTAATGATGTAACAGGTGATTTTCACCCCATATATCTACTCCATTTTAGTACACCTGCTCTCCCAGCACTGTTCCATACCTGGCCAGATATAAGCTGGTGGGAAGCATGTATGGATAAAAGGCAAATAATTTTCATTCTGGTCTTACTGTATCCATATTGTCCAATGCAATCATAAGTCAGTAGCAAACTATGATTTCAGCTTCTTCCTATGTGTCAATGAGGATAATGGAATCAGCTTTCTAGACATTGGATGAGACAATTTACTTGATGTTAGGGTTGTGTTGCCAAGAACACAACAGTAAGCCCTTCTTGGTCCAGGTGATTCATCTTATAAAATGATAGATGATCAAGATAAGATTCTAACATTTCCAGATTAGATTTTAAATATGTTCAGACTGTCTTTATATCAAAGGTCATCCACAAATTGGAAACAAGTCTATCCAGTTACACATGATTTTTGTTGAGTTCTTGGGGACTAGTAAAAATGACCAGAGTCTATCCCTTTCTGGTCTCTAACATCTCCCAAATCTTACATCAGGTCTAATAATTAGGGTCAGATCTAACTGCCTTACATTTTTCAGCTTCTGTTCACTTTCTAATAGAAACCCTCATTAGCAAAATGGCTGAAAGCAAAGGGAGAATGCTATCGTCTGGATCTGGAGTGTCCCAAAGGTTCATGTGTTGAAGTATGGTCCCCAATGCAGCAAGGTTCATGGGTGGGGCTTTTAGGCAATGATTGAATCAGAAGGGCTCTGAGTCCCAGTGATTGAGTCATAAGAGTTTTGAGTCCCTGAATGGACTACGGGGTGGTGGGACCTAGTTGGAGCAAGTGGGTCACTGGGGTCATGCCCTGGAATAGTTTATCTTCCCGACAGCTTCTCTCTCTCTCTCTGCTTTCCCCTGCCACCAGGATGCTCTGCCTCACCTCAGGTCTAGAGCAACGGAGCCTGCTGACCATGTTCTGAGACTCCCGAAACCATGAGCCAAGATAAACCTCGTCAGTTACTTTGGTCACAGTGACAAAAAGCTAACAAATGTTGAAGATAAAAAGATAATTAGGCTGAAGATTTAGGAGTTTACAATAATAACATGTGACTTACTTTTCCTCGATTTATCTTTCTAAGTCTAAGGGGGAAGTATTGAAAAATATTGGTAGAAAAAAAGAGAAAGAATGAGACTATTTGCTTGAGCTGGACAAAACATACGGCTATGGATAAAATATAGACAAAAGAATCACCAGCTCAGGATTTTGGCTTTTTCTCCCTTGTCCTTTAGGAGATCAACCCTGGGAGCTGTTGTTTGCACCCACGAGGAAGAGCCTAATTCCTTGGGAGCAACACATCTTCGGGAACAGAAATGCTTTCTTGTTTAGCAACCTGAGTCTCTCCCACAAGCCAAATCCTACCAGTTGATGACAGATAATTCCACATTTTTCATTACTACTAGAAAATGTAGTCAAATCTATTTTTAATTCCTTTTATGATCATTGTCTCAAATAATATGTACAGACACATATTTAGATCTAATGAAGTATAGTTGTCCATCATTTTTTTAAAAATTTGGCATTCTCTAAAATAGATCCTGAAACTTAGAAAAACCACAACAGGGGTGGATAGACTTGTTACTAATGTTAGGAGAACCCCCCCCCGACCCCACCCCAAATAAGCACAAATATGAAGCAGATGAGTTGTTGCCATTTAAATGCCAGCAACTGTCATTCTGAGAGGTTACATTCTAGGCATATTAGATGGCATGGGTTGCTGTGCCCATTTACTTAAAATAAGAAAATGCCTTTTAGGAGGACAATGTGCTCTAAAAATGTATGAGAGTTAAGTAGCTCTTCACTTTTTTGTAGCAGAAAGATCAGCTCCCAACAGATATCTATACCCTAACCTCTGAAACTTGTGAATATTACAGTACATGGCAAAGGGTCTTGAAGGTGTAGTAAAGGTTAAGGGTCTAAAGATAATAGGATTCTTCTGGATTACTCAAGCAAGCCCAGTGGAAATCACTGGAGCCATTAAAATCAGAAAACTTTTTCTGCTTGCAAAATGGTAGAAGAGAATAAGAGAGACTTGAAGCACAAGAGGGACTTGACCCATTGCTGCTCAAGTGGTCATGTGGAAAACATGAAAAAGTACCTGGAAAATTGGAGAATAACCTCTAGGAACAAATGCTTTCGCCAGGCAACAGGGAAATAGGGACCTCAGTATTATAGCTGCAGAGATCCAAACTCAGCTTAAATGAACTTAGAACAGTTTCATCTCCAGAGCCTTAATAAACAAGACCCAACTGAGTCAGGCACCACTGAGTCTTAAGTCCTATAGAACTGTTAGATGATAAGTGGGTGTTATTTTAAGTTGATAGCTTTGTGATAATTTGTTTAGGTCACAGTAGAAAATGAATGCATCTTTCATTTGATTATGTGTTATCCCTTTGCCAATTACAGAAAATAGATAAAATAATACCCATTTCATATTTCATGAAATCTAGCATTATAATAAATACCATAGTGGCATAAAGGCACTTCTCTCTGAATATTTAAGAAATAAAGAAATGCTCATGTCCATGAAATGATAGACAGTGTGCTGTCTCTATTCTTGTCTTATGATCATTTTTGATTTCCATGCTATCACAGACTCTGAAAGCCAATTTTTTTTAACTACCTGGTTGACCTTAAGGTCATCCTTCAAGGGCAATTTTTGGCCAGAATATATCTTTTTCACTTCTACTTAGCACAGCTCAGAATCATCTTCAAAAATAAACATGTTGGAAGTTAAAAATATATTTTTAAAGAAAATAGGTCAAAACTGGCATCTATTTGTACTCTGCTTACCTCACTTTAAACCTTATGAAGAGGATATAAAGACCTACCAATGAAGAAATGACCTTGCTTCTGGCCCATAACTAGGGAGCAACATACTAGGGAGAGAAGAGCACTTGTTCTGTCTCCTAAACAGGAGGTCTTTAGCACTTTTCTGGGTAATAATTAATTATGACTTCTGATTATGACTTTTTAAAATTTATTATCAAGATTTTAACCTACACACACTACAAAAACACACACACAATAGTGAAATAGTCTCTATTCTTTGGCTTGTATAATACCCTTTCCCCCTTGTTTCTTATTTACTATCCATTTTTCCTTGTCTAGAAAAATATTAACTGTAAAAACACAATATTATCTTGCTCTACAGACTCATCCTTCCTTCCCTAATGCATTTTCTCTGGACTGGTATAAATCCTTAGAGGCTTGGCCTGAGTGAGACATAGATCTACAAGGTCATAGAGTGAGCACATTCCACCAAGCATTTCAGCACAGCTGAGAGACAATTGCAAGAGGCAACAGCTTGAAATCCTAAGTGTTTCCAGGTCCACTGCTTTTCTGAGAATCCTTCCCCCAGTGATGTAAGGCTGCTGGGCCCTCTGCACTTTTTCTGCATGAATCTGAACTTCACAATTAGCATTCTTTTTTGTAGTATATGCTTCCCTATCCTGTTGGTCTCTGTATCTGACAATGGAGCATGTTATTATTTCAGCCTATACTGCTGCTAAGTATGCTTAGATCATGTTAGCTAATTGAATCATACGAGTGTGTCCCATCACCTCTACTGAACTATAAACTCCTGTGGGCATAGATAAAACTATTTTAATCTCTTATATTACATAGTATGTCCTTATATATTCACACAGTGTTTAGGACATAATTGTAAAGAATGAATATCTGGTAGATTTACATGCATTTAACCCCAAATAATTGACCAATTCTGCCCTTGTACCAGAATATATGTATTAAAATCTGTCTGTTCTAATCAAAATACTAAGAAATTTTTGAGAAAGCAGCATTGTAGAAAACTGGTAACTATTATGTTGAGGATAACAGCAGGCTAACAATGCAGTGTTTAGCCTTGTGTAAGAAAAAATATACAGAGATAAGAAGGGAAAAGTAATTTTGTAATTCGAAATAAAACTGAAAATTTATAACATAATATTGGAACAACAATATCACTATAACATATAGGAATTTGTTATGCATGGGATAAAACCTATAATATTAAAAAAGACAAGTGACAGAAATTTGATAAGGTGATGAGTGTAGAAAAATATCTCATCAATTTCTATTGTTATTTAACATGACTAGTAGGAAGTGAACAATAATATCTCTTTTAAATGTATACCAATTATCCCTGGAAACTTATCTTTCTGTTTTTTGCTTCCTTCCTCCCTCCTTCCTTCTTCTCCTTCCTTCTTCTCCTTCCTTCTTCTCCTTCCTTCCTTCCTTCCTTCCTTCCTTCCTTCCTTCCTTCCTTCCTTCCTTCCTTCCTTCCTTCCTTCTCTAGTTACTTTTAAGCTAAGTCAAATTTCAATGAACAAAAGTCCATTTAACAGGAGAAATGAAAACCAGTGCACCAAGCATCTCCAGTGATTTATCTTCCTGGCCTGCAGATTTGAAGGGAGGACCAGGGTTTCTCAGGCTGCTGGTCCTAACCACACTGCCCAACATTCAAGAAATCGAATTTTTCTCAATTTGGTCAATTGGGTTCTTAATGTTTACAGTTTTATTACTTTTTTTTTTCTTCCCCTTGAAGCTTGAAGTAGAACAAAAATTCTACTTAACACTGGCACATTAGGCCAGTCAATATAAACTCCTGGAAAACTTGAGAAATAATGTGTGGGAAATCACATAAAGTTATGTCTACAAGTTGAGTGGGATTCACTTTTGGTGGCTCACTTCCTGTGAATATATCTTTGACCACTCTCTCTGTCACTGGCTTCAGAATGTCTTCTCTCCAAAGGATCATACCCTGGTCAAGAAAGAGAGGCATCCCAGGATCCTAAACACTTGTGACTCTAATCCTCCACAAAACATGTGAGCTTGTCCTTCAGAGCCCTGCCCTCCACTATGGAATCCTCAGAAACACAAAGGCCAGTCTTCCACCTCCATCTAAGACAGCACTAGAGTTATGTAGTATGTTGTGCCAGGGAATCGCAGAGAAATGCTCAATGTATATTTCATCCAGTCTTTCAATTCAGTGTATCACAGACTAACCTGGCCATTGTGCTTGGCGATTGGGGGAATACAATAATCTATTGCACTTTCACAATCTTTAAGGAAAGTAGGATCTAAGAGAGAAGTCTAACAATGGCTTCAAGAAATACATAGACTCCTCAGGGACAGTCCAAAGATGTGCAGATAACAGATGGTAACAGATGGTCTAAAGGTGGGGTGAGGTGGAGTTGGGAAGATTCACACTAAAACTAGTGACATGCCATTCACAACAGATGGACACAGGTCAGGTTTCCCTCTGTTAGTGGGCTACCCTGCCCTACTGAGGATAAAGGAAAACTGAGGCCAAGGTTGTGCCTTACGGTCACGGGGGTCCTTTCTCCTCAGAAAAACAAATAAAGATGGGGACAGAATTCCCAACTTTTCAAAATCAATAACAATTCATTTAAACTGCGTATCAAAACGGTGTTGAACATTTTACATGCAAAAAATAAATAAATAAAAAATAAACTGTGTATCATGAAAGCTTTGTAGACATAATTGGCAATTAGAAAATCATGGAGAATTCAAGAGACCAGAAAGAAGTACCAACAAAATCTTACAACAAACATCATAAAGGACACACTCAATTGAACTGTGATATATAAAATTATATGTCATGTTTGCATTAAAAAGTGGCTTTAAATATATATTATATTAATACACATAGAGAATATACTAAGACAATTTTATTATTTAAATATTTGTATAGGAACATTATGTGATTTATTTCACTCTAATTTGTTACTCTTTAATATTTGTATATTGTGTTCCTGTGTTATAGATGAAGAAATTGAGGTCCAGAGATATTAATATATTTTTTCCAAAGCCATACATATCAAAGAATAAAGCCAGAAATTCAAATAAGGGCCTAATAATCCCACTATATAGATGTAGGACTGTGATAGGAATTGTGTCAGTGTGTGTGTGTGTGTGTGTGTGTGTGTGTGTGTGTGCACAAGATATTTTAAAAGACCTTGATAATAGATGACCATTTTAATTGTAGCAATTCTTTAGTTAGAAATACTGTTCACAGAGGAATTCTAAATCTAGAGACCAACATGAATAATTGCAATTACAGAGAACCCGTCTGGCTTCTGGAATATTGGAATTGAATAGTGAAGGCAGCATCAAACTTTTTGGTTGCCTTGCACTATTGACAGGCCCAGCCAAAGAAAATATAACTTGGTTTTATGAGCAATTAATTGCCTCTGGCTAAGATGAACAAATAAATTTTGATGTAAAGAAAGGCAAAGCAGGGTCGTTATCCAATCTGTGAGGTGCCTTAAATTGTTGTCTGTTGAAAGCCTTTCCAGTCCTACCAGCCTCAATAGTGATCTGACCTGAAATCTGTCTATTCTAAATCTACCCCATTGAAATTTCTCTTCAGGTACCTGTATTTAAAAATCCTTTGCTTGTCTTTCATCAGAAGAGAAAATAGGAAACGAATGGGGTGAGATAGACTCAGGTGTGTCCATTGTGACCACTTTCATGGCATGAACTAGATTGGCTGGACTTCCAGGAAAGCTTGTGGAAGAGCCCTGAAAGGGCCTTTATAGGACTGCTCCCAACCGTCTGCAGATATTGATAGCTGCACTGCCTTGACGCCACTGTGATTCTTCTCCCCCACACTTGAAAGGCATTTAGTCATCATGATCTTGGCTGATCTCAAAGATGCTGTAGGAAATAGCCCAAATAAGCTTTTTGTTATTATTATTATTATTATTATTATTATTATTATTATTATTTTAATTCTATAAAGGTGATGCTAAAGAGAATGTTAAAGAGAATGCTAGAAAGTAATATCTTATTGATAGTTCCAAGAAGAATCTTAAAAGGCAGCCATGGTGGCACATGCTTGTAATCTCACTACTTGAGAGGCTGAGACAGGATTATAAGTTTTATATCAGCCTCAGCAACCTAGCAAGGCCCTCAGAAACTTAGTGAGACCCTATTTCAAAATGAAAAATAAAATAGGACTGGTAGTGTATCTCAGAGGTAGAATGCCCCTGGGTCCCATTCCTAGTAACACACACACACACACACACACATCTAGTACATTTGTTTCTTGTGGATATTCTGGTTCAGGGTGATAATTATTGTCCATCTTTCTCTGTAAAACATAATTTTATGACTTGTATTTTGTCTCTAAAGACAACCTTGACTTTATCTGATTTTCTTTTATCCTTATTCCACAAAATTTCCAGATTTTAAATAGTCATATTTTAAGTATCACAGCCAAGAGGCCTCAGGGGACAGAATGAGTAAATGTAAGGTGTTATATGTAGGATGGACATCCTAGAACAACAAAGAAAGCCATTAGCTAAAGCATGATGAAATATGAATAATGGAATGGCTTTAGTTAATAATAATGCATCAACAGAACTTCATTAATTATAATGATATACCAATGTAACATATTAACAATGAAGAAAACAGGTTGTGGGATATATAAGAACTCTTCCTTCTATCTTCCCCATTCTTATGTAAATCTTTAAAACTATTCTAAAATAAATTTTATTTTAAAAATCAAGGCATATATTAAGTACTATAAGTTATATCATAGTTAACTTTCTGGAATTCTTATTTCCTATTCATTCAACTTTGGTAGATGGCTTTAAATAAATTTTGGAAATCAGGTACCTAGTGTATAAAAGACATATATACATGTGTATATAACCTTTTGGTTAATAAGTATTTTGTACAGTTTTTCATGATGTCATTAGTGAAGGTGGGCTATGCCACACAACTAGGAGATGGCTAGACAGTACCTGCATTCTATACCCTGATTCACTTGTTACCTATTATTTTTGCTGTTCACAGCATTTTTTTAAAGTGATAATACATAGGTATCTTCCCTAAAACACAATGTAACTTTTGTTTATATTTTTCCATTCCAGTAAGCTCCATTCTAACAGCTCTGTGATCCTTCTCTTAAGGCATTTGCATAACTTTGGGGACACTTTGTCCCTCCTTCAGATTATGCTAAATTCATTCTTACTTATAAACTGACAAAGTCACTAAGGACATGGTTTTAAGGACTCAAAGGCCAGACTGATTTTTTTTTTCATATTATGTAAAGGTTTTAAAATGAGAAAATGTAAGTTTTATAATAGGAATTTAAAAATAAAGCCAATGTCAATTGAAAGAAGCCCTCTGTCAAAAGATATAAAAAGTCACAAAAGATAAAAATAAAATTATACAAGCTGAGAAACATTCATAGTCAAAGGTAAAAAATTAAATTAGGCACTAATTTTCAGAGATTATTTTAGAAATTTAAAGATGTCTAATGCTTAATAGCAGTGTTTCGGGGCTCCTTGGACAATCTGTGAAGGAAGTTGGAGCAGAGAATAGAGGACTCTTAGATATCTGCAATGTGTTCCTTAATCTCTGAATATATAGACTTGGAGAACTGTGTCAAAGAAAGCATGGTACAGCCAGACAGATTTTATTGTTAAAATGTGATATAAACACATCACCTACAAAAGGGGGATATGAGAAGCTAAGTGTCCATCAGTTTTTGAACTTGTGTATGCTTGTTACTCTGCAAGGGGATCTGTCTCTGCGGTAGAAAAGGTGACCTTGGTCTCTCTTGTGAAAACCTCATCAGTGTCAATCATCTTAGGTTAAACCTGGAGAGTGGGACACCTCCCTGGAGAGGTCACTGGTGAGGCTATGCATGAACCCCTTTCTTTTGGTCCCTCTTAGAATAGAAATCCTCTTAGAATAGAAATAAGCTCTAGTTCTGCTCAAAGTCTTGAAGCAAAATAGAAAACTTCACTAGTGGAAATATGAAAACTCAGGACAGTAATATCTGATTATTGCTTAGTCTTACCCCGATAAAGATTTTGTTGATAGGCCTTCTGAATTCGAGTTCTTATTCATTCAGTTACTGCCTTAAACAATTCATTTAATGTAACCAAGATAAAGAAGATGGAAATTTCTCTTCATCTTTTTTCCAAGCATTTGACACTGTAATTCTACCCATTAAACTTTAATTAAGTTCAAAATTCTAAAAATTCTCACCATCCATTGTATATTAATAAGGCTTGCTGTCTTTTGAATAAAAGGCTATAGAACTAATTGTAATTTGTTTGATAAATTGAATGATTGCTTCCAAATACTAGGTGCTTCTCCCCTGTATTTCCTCTCTCCACTGGTATCTTGCCTGACCAAGGGACTTGCACTGGTCAGTGAAAGCTGAATGGAAGTGACATATATAAATGTTAGCAGAAGCTTTAAACCCAGTGCACAATGGCCAGGCTTTTTCCACTTGCCATAGTTATCAATGTAACTTCCCATGCTTGACTCCCAGTGCACAGAAGACACAGAGGGGATTTCTAATTGACATATAATGGATATGTAGTGTGAGTGAGAAATAATTATTGCTATAAGACATTAAACTAAAGGTCACTTGCTATTGCAGAATGTATTAGCTAACTACCCTGACTAATACAGAAATTGGTACTTAGAAGTAGGGACATATAAAACAACCAGCAATGAAACAATGAAACCCAAAATATAAGGCATATAGAAAAAGGAAGCAAGTCCATGGAAACTGCATCTCCAGGGTCTGAAAGGACACAACTCCATTATTATGCAGTGATGAAATGCTCAGTAATATTGTCACTTGTCATAACTTGGAAGGCAGGCATTTTATCAAGTGAGCTTGCATGTTTAGGCAAGGCGTTGGGGAAATAAAATGTGCAGAAATGAAAATGAAATGGATTCTTATTTCCAGCTGTTAAAGATCAAGTTGAGAAAGCTTTTGTGCTATAAAAGACCAACGAAAATTCAGATTCATAGCTAGGACCAAGATTCATATTCTTTTGTTAAAATCTCGGAAAGAATTAATCTGTCACCTATATATCTTTCAGATGAAGAAACTACCTAAAAAAAGAAGAGACAAAAACTGGCTTTCCATTGGGAGTTTGTTAGGCTCAAAGGACCTAAAATTAAGTCTAGAAAGAGTGGCTTGTCTAAAAGGAATTACAGGAATGGCTAGGGTTAGAGTTAGTTGTGCTGATAAACTAATTAGAAAGGAGACTACATTATTTGAGATTTTTTTTACTAGGAAAATAAAAAAGATAGCAGCTTAGACTGAAAGTGACTATTACCACTAGATATTTAAAATAGTTCTTGGACCTATAACATTTTAGAGACAGGAAGCCGAGTAAGAGAGCCACATAGACCCCAAAGAAATGGTCCTCAGTGTCCCATCAGAAAAGGCCAAGGACTGTGATGAGAAAGAAGGGACCTTCCTGAGTTTGGATGCAGAGCGGCATGTGTCCTCAACTACCTAAATGTTTTAAATTTCAGAGAAACACAGGAAAATGATTTTACATCTCTTCCCAAAGAATTATGCCTGCACTCTCTGCAGCAGTCAACAGAACAGGGCTGTAGCAAGAGTGCTAGAGAACTACGTAATAGAAAGGACTTAGAGGGGTTAGGGATATAACTCAGTGACAGAGCACTTGCCAAGCATGTTCAAGGCCTTGAGTTTTACTGCAAAGAAAACAAAACAAAAGCAGAGAGAGAGAGAGAGAGAGAGAGAGAGAGAGAGAGAGAGAGAGACAGACAGAGAGACAGAGAGACAGAGAGAGACAGAGAGACAGAGAAGACATAGAGAAGCTAAGCCCATACTCTGTCTAGACATCTAGTGTAATAGGGAAATAATTGCCCACAAACATGACCACATCCTCATCCCTGAACTTGTATAATAATTAGGTTACATGGTAAAAGAGACTTTGAAATGGGATTCATCTTCCCTTAAGTTGGGGGCGGGGATTATGCTGAGCTATCTGGGTGGGCACAATTTTATCACAGGAGTCCCTTAAAAGGAGAGAAACTTCCTTAGCCATGATCAGAGGAATGTGTGGCTGAGGGATAAAGGTAAGACAGATGTGAGGCTCTTGGCTTAGAATGTGAAGGGAAGGGGCCATGGGCCAAGGAATGTGGGTGGGCTCCAGAAGTTAGGAAAGCAAGAATGTGGGCCTCTCGTGCTCTTTGTCCAGTGAGACCCTCTTCAGACTCCTTGCCTGTGGAACTGTAACATAATAAATGTGTGTTGTCTAAGCCACTGAGTTTGTAGTAATTTATTATGGCAGCAATAGAAAATTAATACATCTAGTAATTGCCTAATCTGGACATAGAGAAAAATAGTGTTTGGCTGTGACTTACTGGTTTCAGAATGCCAATATGTCAATGTGAAACAGGCCTATCAGTAAATATTTAAAACAATCACAAGTGATTGATTTGGCATCAGGAATCACTAAACTCTCATTTAGATGCTGTAGCCAGAGCCAAAATGTTAGCGAGCTCTCAATTTGGACACTGATGGATGATTCCGAATTTTAATTTTTAAAACAGTACTAAATGGCTCATAAGTTTTAAGTATGAATTTCTTCCCTTCCCTAAAATAAATGCTTGGACCTACTCCAAGGATTCTATTTTAACCGGTATGGTGTGGTACCCAGCATGGTGTAGAGATGTACTTTTTGTAAAGTTTTCCTGATGATTTTAATAAGCCAGTCTTGGGAACTATCCTCTCCAAGACAAGATTCTTATTTACAGCATTTCAGGGTTTTGCCTCTTAATCTAGCCAAATGAATTGGATAATCATATAAAACTGATCTAAGTATTAGATCCATATCTATCTGAAATGAGTCTGTATGGATTCAATTTACTCGTGTTCCTAACAGATGTTAAGTACTTGTCACTCTGTAGTTCCTGTGGGTGTCCACTCAGCATCTAAGAGGATTTTTGTAGTAATCATGCTGTCTACCACCCAGTGTCACTGCAGAGAAAAGTTCAATTAGTAAATAAAGTGGTCACATCTATTTATAACATGACACTGACACAAACCCAGGTGACTACAGTGTGTTCAACACTATTTCACAGAATTCCTCGGTGTGGGCTTAACAAGCAGCTCCTGGATAAGAAGCTTGGCTCCTCAGGACATTACTGTGGCCTAGAGTCACAGGAACCATGCTGTACGTGCTGTACGGTGGGCTGATTACACCGGACCACATCCCCACTCATCAGAGAGCACAAGTATCTTTTAATAGAAAACTTGAGTTTGCAGTTGCAGACATGGTAAAAAATGTACACATACCTACAGTACACAACTCAAATTGAAGGTTTCTTTCTTTTTTTTTTTTTTTTTTTTTTTTTTTGCAGTACTGGGGATTGAACTCAGGGGCATTCTACCTCCGAGCTACACCCCCAGCCCTATTTTTTTTATTCTTTATTTTGAAACCGAGTCTCACTAAGTTGCGGAGTGCCTCACGAGGTAGCTGAGGCTGGCCGCGAACCCAGATCCTCCGGTCTCAGCCTCCCGAATGCTGGGATTACAAGCGTGCGCCACCACGCCCGGCTTGATGGTTTCTATTAAAAGATAAAATAATGACAGCTCACTGTTACAATGCATGTTAGATGCCGCAGTTTTCATTTTTATACCTAGCAATTCTGTATAGGGTTGTTATTAACATGTATGTATTTCTCGAAGTCCACATAATAATAAAAAGAAGAGGGAATAAGAAATTATTGAGCTTGAAATAGGCTGGTGAGGACTTGCTTGGTCTTTGTGAGAACCAGTCCACTCTACCTTGGGTGGCAAACAAGTAAGAATCACCAAGCAAGCTGGAAGCCTTGGCAGATACCATAAGAGTTAATCAACATCCAGCTGTTACAGTTAGAATATGCAACAAGTTGCTCAAGACTTTAATTTGTAAATTAGATTAAGATAACAACAGAAACAACCAAACTTGCATTTATGAAGTCAGAAAAATAGAACACAGCATAGAGCAGTGCTAATCAATAGAATTTTCTATACATCTGGGCCATAAAATATGGTAGCTACTGACACATGAGCTGTGGCTTGCAAGACAGAAGAGCTGAGTGTTGAGTTTCATTTCATTTTAGTTAACGTGAACTTAAATTTAAATATTAACATACACATATGGCTAGTGGCTAACACATTTGACAGTGCCAACCCACTGTTAATAAGGAATACACCAACACTGCGCTTTATTATATGACATTATATTCAGAGCCTCATCTAAATGTGATAGCAGTATTTGTCTGACAAATTATAATGTACAGACACAACCCAGGGTCAGATTACTCTTATTCCTCCAACTAAACTTTGAAACGCACTTCCATAAAGCAACTTAGACCAGCATTGTACAACAGCATATACTGTTTGGTTTTGCAGTTGCTTGGCTCAGCCATGCCTGCACCCCACTTTTCATCACTTTCTCTAAGAACACTAGAATTCCTGAGTAGCATTACTGTCTTAGATTTGGGGGTTCTAAACTCTTCTACATTGCAGGATCTATAAAAGTGTTTGGTTTTGTTCCACGAATTCTATGGTACAATATTGTATCATTCCTCATCAGAGGGGGAAAGACTGAGCTTTCCAACATTTGGGTTGAAGAATTATGTTCCTTAATTTCGTTAATGAATTATTGTCCCATGTAAAGGTCATGTGGGGACCTTGCAGTGGTTATCTACAACCACAGTAAAGATACCTATCAAACTACCCCCATGGCTTAGTGGCTTAAAATAACAAGAATCTGTTTAGTTCATGAATATGAAGTCACCTGGGAAGTTCTGCTGCTCTGAGTTAGACGTGACTCATCTCAGCTGGGCTCACTCATACGTCAGTAGTCAGGTATGGATTGGCTGGGGACTGGCTGATCTAGGACATCCTCAACGGAGAGGTCATCCTCTTTATGATCCATGCTGTTTCTCATCTTTTAGAGCCTAACTCAGGCCTTTTCATCTGGCTGAGAGAGAGTTCCAAGAAAGAGAATGGGAGTAGGTCATGCCTCTGGAGGCCTGGACTTGGAGCTAATACACTGTAAGGGGGATTGAGATTTAAGAGGTGGAAAGCAAGATATTTCTTGATAAGGAGAGTCAAAAACCATATTTCAAAGAGCATAGATACAGGGAGGGGTGAACAAGTGTGGTATCTTTGACAAACTGTAATTAAGAGCACCAACTTCATGGTTGAAGGCAAATCATATTCTTCAGGAGTGTAAATTGGTTTTTGGACCAAGCTTCCAAAAAAGGGGAAAATAGTAACTACCCTAGGACAAGATGGGCTGAAGTAAGTTGGAAATTATCTCAGTTTATGGAACACATTAATTTGGATCAGACTATAATGGGGTAATCTTATCTGGCAGATATGGCAATCTTATTTATCTGTTAATCTTAATTTTAACACATTAATTCAAAATATAATGTCTAACCGGGCGTGGTGGCGCACGCTTGTAATCCCAGCATTCAGGAGACTGAGACCAGAGGATCTGGGTTCGCGGCCAGTCTCAGCTACCTAGTGAGGCACTCCGCAACTTAGTGAGACCCGGTTTCAAAATAAAGAATAAAAAACAGGGCTGGGGGTATAGCTCGGAGGTAGAATGCCTCTGAGTTCAATCCCTAGTACCGAAAAAAAAAAAAAAATATATATATATATATATTTTTTTTGCGGTACTAGGGATTGAACATTATATATATATATATATATATATATATATATATATATATATATATATATATATATATATATATATATATATACATATATAATGTCTATTGTTGGGGTCTTAGCCCGGCCGGAAAGACCCCGCCTCTAGATGGTGCCTGGCAGAGTGCCAGAAGTGGCTGCAGGTGGTAACATCCTAGGGCTGCGCCACGCCAGTGCGCATGTACCAGCATGCCCGGCTCCTGGCCGGCCCAGGTGAGAGCTGTATGAGGCACCTCGTGGCTCAAGTCCTGTGCGGCTTTGAGAGCCTCCACCTATTGCCCGAGGTGTGGTTGTTGGGTGGTGTGGTTACTGGGTGGTGTGGTTGCTGGGAGGCTGGTGGTTGCTGGAGAAAGGGGTTGTTGGGGGTCTGTTGGAAAGGTACTATTGCGAGGAATGGCTACGGAGAACAAGAGTGGGGCGGTTGGAGAGAACGATTAATGTTACTATTACTGCTTGGGTAGCGTCCTCATCCCAGAAAGAGAGAGAGAGACATATAATAAAGAGAAGTTTGAGCCAGCAATGTTCAGTCGTTGTCTTTATTGGGGCCTCACGGTTGAGGGTTCAGCCTGGGGTCCCGATAGTCCATAAAATTGGAAAACTAATAAGTAAGCCACATTTTTTTTATTAAAATCAGTACCAGAAATTGTGAATAGTATGTTCCAAGACACTGAGATAAAATTCTTCTGACTTGAAAGTCTTGAAATTTTATTTTACCAAATATCTTGGTCTGTTTTCTGCTTCTATAGCACAATGCTACAAACTGGGTAAATTATAAAAAATAGAAATTTATTTGGCTCATGATTCTCAAGGCTGATAAGTCTAAGATCCAGGGGCTATATCTGCTCATCATCCTTTATGCTGCCTCATCCCATGGTGTAAGGTGAAAAGACAAGGAGGTAGAGAGACAGAATGGGGGCCAAGCTTTAGTCCTTTTCCAAGAGCCAACTCTGGAATAGTGACATTAATCGACTCATGAGGACTCTTAAAGGTCCTGGTCACCTCTTAATGATACCATATCCAAAGACTGTCACAATGACATTTGGAGGGGATGTTCTAACCACAGCACCAGACCGGTAGTCATTATCTTACTAGTCTTGAGCTGTTGGTGAGCATAACAAGTACCAGCCGAATCCTTTTAATATATCCTGGACAATAGCCAAATACAATATGCCAGCTTTAGAAAGCATTCTGCCCATCTGCTTCCAGTTGATCCAAAGAGTAAGGGGAGAAAACAAAATTAAGTCAGTAAATTTAGTAAGTGGTGAAAAAATCTGATAAAGACATTGTGTAAACCCAGTAAACATATACAGTATTACTAGCCACAGCAACTATTAGTATTGCCATAGTGAAAGACAATTACAATATTTGTTTTTAAGAGACCCCCAAACTATCATGCTCTTAGGCCAATAATTTTTTTTTTAGGAATCTGTTGTAAGGGTAACCAACCCGAAATAGTAACAATAACAGCAACCTATGTTCATTTTTTTTTTAATGAGGAAAACTGAAAGCATCCTAAATGTCCAATAATAAAAAATGGCTATGCAATTATAGTATTTTCACTATATAGGGCATTATAGGTCTATTAAAATGGTGGTTACATAGCCATGCAGCAAAATAAAAAATACATAAGGTATAATCCTAAGGAAAAATAAAACAGAATTACGTGCACCCTATCGTTATAACTATACAAAAAAATGGAAAAATGCATAGAGTTTCATGCAGGGCTGGTAGGAGTTGCCTTTTGGAACTCCTTTTTTTTTTTTTTTTTTTTTAAACCTTAGAAATGTTCATATCTTTTTTAAAAATTTATTTATTTATTTATTTATTTATTTATTTATTTTTGCGGTACTGGGGAGAGAACTCATAGGCATTCTACCTCCAAGCTACACCCCCAGTCCTATTTTTTATTCTTTATTTTGAAACCGGGTCTCACTAAGTTGCGGAGTGCCTCACTAGGTAGCTGAGGCTGGCTGCAAACCTGGATCCTCCAGTCTCAGCCTCCCAAATGCTGGGATTACAAGCATGCGCCACCACACCTGGCTTTGTTCATATCTTTTTATTGAACTTCTGATAATTTAATTCAAGTTCTGAATACATAACTAAAGAAAATTATCTAAAATGAAAAGGAAAGTTTAGGAAGGGAATTTTTTATTACATCACTACAACATTTATTTTAAACCACAAGTTTAAACCACAAGAATCAAAAACATCCAGATGTGTAGGAAAAATAAAACAATTAAGTTAACCACCACACTGCCAGGTGTGGTGGTAGACACCTGTAATCCCAGTACTTGTGAGGCTGAGACAGAAAGGATTGCAGGTTCAACACCAGCCTCTGCAACTTAGCAAGATTCTGTTTCAACACAAAAAATAAAAAGGGCTGGAGGTACAACCAAGAGGTAGAACATCTCTGGGTTCAATCTCTAGTGCCAAAAAAAAAAATAATAATAATAATAATAACAGTTTTTCTGTATGTAGAATGCAATGCATCCATTTAGAATTAAGGAATTTAACTGATAAAAGAGAAATTAATAAATTTATTTTAAAAGTATTCATTTTAAAGAGCAATATATAAACTATTAATATCATAATTTGAAATTCTACAGAGGAAGATGAAGATACACCCAAAAATTTAAAAGTGATTAACAGCGGTTCAATAAGAGAAATTTCTAAATGCCCTTCATCTTTTTCATACACTTCTATGTTTATAAATTATATTAAATAAGTATCATAATCATGTATTACTCTTAAAATCAGAAAAAAATTATAAAAGCCTATATGGTATAGAAAAGAAAGCAAATATCTATATTGACACCATGTGTGGGTTTTTTGACTAAGGATTATGTGCATGTTTTTTCTAGTTTCTACATCATGAAATGTAGTTATGTTTAATTTTTAACTTCAAAAATTATAGTTTTTATGAGCTGATCTATGCTAAACCTTGTTTTCTGGTAACTCATGATAGTAGTATTAATATCCATGGGTCTTACATGTGCAGATTCAACAGTGCATGGATTAAAAACATTTGGAAAAACTTGTATCTGTACTGAATATGTGCAAATTTTCCCTTAAACAATAGAATATAAGAATTATTTACATAGAATTTACATTAAATATTAAACTAATCTAGAGAGTTAAAGTATACAGAAGGATGTGCGTTTGTTATAAGAAAATATTATTCCATTTTATGCAAGGGGCTGGAGTAATTTTGGATTTGGTATCTGTAGAGGCAGTGTGTCCTGGAACAAATCTCCCATAGATACCAAGGAACGACTGTATTTATAGGTTGCAAAGTATTTCACTTGTATTATTCATTACAAAGCAATCCACTTGCCATTATTTCATTAAAATCTCACAGCATCCATATGAGGTAGATATAGATGCAGAAACAAGGACTCAGAGGTAAAGAGAGGTTATCCAAGCCATGTGACAGATACATAATTGAACCACAGATGGACCAGCATGGACCAGTTGAACCAGGATTGAACCAAGGTTGGATCACACACTACACTCTACCAGCTTCCAAGAAATCTCTCTAATGATTCTCTTCAGGAGCCAGGCAACACTATGCCACTGCAAACATAACAGGAATCCCCCAAGCAGTTAAGTCATTTACTGGAACAGAGTAACTTTGGTTTGCTTTGTATCTACTTTTCCACTGCCCTCACAATGATTCAATTTTAGAAGTTTAGGCTTTGATGTTTCAGCTAATGCTTTTCCAACACATGTCTAATCCCTTGATATACTCAACTAATTAAACAGTGATGTGGACTTCGCATGAAGCACTTCTTAATCAGCCACAGTGATTCCCAAATTACTCAGCTTTGGCTCAGGACCCTTAATATTCAAACTGGCAATCTAGTGCACATAAACTCTTTATTTAAATAGTGACATCTGAGATTAAGCTCAATAAAGGTTTCTATGGAAACTAACAGCAATATCACAACTTTGCAAAACACCAGAAGTGTAAAAATGAGTGACAGAAACAGCAGCTATCAATAGTCTGGAAAGGTTAATTCTACTTCCTCACACTAATTTTTGTAAATGTGCCTGCATATTCATCACAAGACTATGGGAAACATTTAATATGCAAATATCCTAACTGAATAAGAATAATACAGGAAGTGAAAGTTCGTGTTGTATGTCAATAATGTTGAAGCCAATTTCATAGAAATAAAAGCTGAAGAGCAACATAAGCTTACATGAACACAGAGATACTGTAGATAGAACTGCTACAGATAAAATTCTAGGATTTCTGCAATAGAAAAGATCAATATAGTTTGTGAATTTTTTCCAAATAGACATTTAAATAAGCCTATGCCTTCTTTTGAACTAAGAACACATGGAAATGTTTTCTGAACTTGACACCAGAATGAAATGCAAACATAAACATATTTATGAAATGTTGCAATCACTCTTAAAAATAGCTTTGAGATTCAGGCACAATATAAGAACAATAAATGAGTTTACAAGCTGTTAGTTCCTGCTGCGAACATTAACCAGCTCCAGCTTTAAACTTGACATTTGTATGCACTGTGACAATTGAAAACACAAAATATTGGTGTACATGGCTTCAGAGTTCTGTGTGTGTGTGTGTGTGTGTGTGTGTGTATGTGTGTGTGTGTTTTACTGAAGATAGAACCCAGGAGCATTCTATCCAGAGCTCTAATTTTTGATATGACAGCTCAACTCAAAATATTTTCCTAGAAATCCTTACATAAAGTACCAAGCATGTTTAATAAGTAGTATCCTGAGTTGTACTAAGATTCAATGACAAAGTGACATGGAGAACCATTAAGAGATCTCAAATTTGACCTGTCCAAAATCAACCTCCTGTTCCTCCCTCTCCTGCTGTCTCCTAAGTCTTGCAATTCTCAGTCAATGATGGTCTCAGTCTTTTGCTCAGACCATCTTTCTTGACAATCTTGTCAGCCTCAGCTCTCATTCAGAATAATCTCAGCACTGAATCCCTGTCTCTCTTCATGCCATTCCCACGCCCAATCCCCCACACCCTAAGTTGCATCCTCACAGTGGCCTGCTCACTACTACTCTGTCATGGGCCCTTACTCCTCCTTAGTACTTCTGTCTTCGCTGGCTCTGGCAACCCTGGCCTCTTTACTCTTCTGCCAAGCTAGGCATGCTTGCTCCTCTTTTCACGTACTCTTCCCTCTGCTTGGAAAATCCTTCTCTAGTGCTAGAATGGCTCACTCTCTCATCAGCTCCACACTTTGAATCATATTCTCTGTGAGGCTTTCTCTGTTAATCCTTTTTTAAAATTGCAATCCCTCCATCTCATTTTTCCTTACTCCCATTCCTTACCTTTTCCATAGGTCTTATGCTCATACACACGAACATACACTTACCTTAAATTTTGTTGTTGTTTCTTACTGTCTATTTCCCTGCACTGAAATGCAAGGTCCTAGAATAAAGCCTTACACATATTGTAGACATTTACTAAGTATTTGGGGAATATGGAATCAAAGAAACATATTTCATTTACAAAATAATGGTCTTTACCTTTTCCTTGAAAACAAAACCTCCCTATATTATAAGACAATGCACCATAACTGATCACTTAGCTAACAAGAATTGACTGAACTCCAGAAACCAATGTTGTACAGCATTATGTGAGGAATGCAAGAGCTATTTCTTCACAGATATTACAGTTTAAGCAAGAAAGCATTTCTTAGAAAACAATCAGAATGCAATAGAACATCGTGCTGTATAGGAGGTATGAGTTGCATTCTGTAGTGCCATTATTTGAATCTCGGGAAACTATTGTCCCTGTCCATCCTTCAGCATCTTGACTTTGCAAATAGGATGCTTGTTCTTAGATGACTTTTTGGTCCTTTGGAATTAAATTCTGTGGTTCTATTACTTTAGAGAAGGAGAAGTCAGCAAAAATACATGTGTGGCAGAGGTGTTGTTTAGCACCTACCCCCTATTTCTCCTGCCTGTTAACTGAATTATATTTCTCAGCTTCCTTAGAAGCCATACTGAAGATGTTTCAAAAACCTAGGATGAAAATAGACTCACACCAGGCAGTTTGCCAGGGAACTCTGCTAAACCTTACCAATTCAGACATATATTAATGTATTTACACATATTATTATTTTAAAATTTTTCCAACATCAAAATATGTTATAAAAATTATGCAAATACTATTATTCTTATCTGGGTTTGTAAAAAAATGCATAGTTTTTGGTTATTTATGTATTTCATGTGAGGGTATAATGAGTTTGTACTTGTCTAAAGAGACCATAATCTCAAGGTGAAGAGTCATGGACTATATACACCTCTGTTCCTTTTTCTTCTGTATATGGTGCTTTGCACATGAATGTTGTATGAGTTAATAGATTTTAGACCTTCCTAAATAATATCGGCTCAGCCCAGATACAGGAAATAAATGTGACACCACTGATGTACAAGACAGACAATGTCATGGGTAGATTTCATGATCCATCGCCATGGGTAGACCACTGTGGTACATTATCAACCTGGTATGGACAAATGGTTTTGAATGGCACTATTACAGACTGAAGATGCTTTATTTTTACACTATAGGCAACAGTGAAAAAGGACAGGTATAGCAATGTCTCTGTGCAGTAATGGTAATGCTCAGGAAAGCCAAAGTGTTAAGAAGTTTGGGTTAAGGTAACTCCTGGGGGGAAAGAAGCACCCTGTGCAGTTCACCAAGCCACTAAGGATCCTGGGATAACATGCTGCCCTTTCCTGGCATGTATACGTAAGCAGTGCATGGGAAGGATCTGTCTAACTGGGAACCACCATTCTGGTTGACGGGTAAGAACAACGTTTCTTGGACCTATGCCCACAAATGCCTTGTTGATGGTGCAGGCTAAGATGTTATTATCTCATTTTCCCCTGATTTGTGTTTTAAAGCAAGTCAAAAAGGAAAAAAAAATGGGAGGGGGGCAAACCAGTGTTTATCTCTATGGCTAGTATCTCCTAAGTACCCATGTGAAAAAAATTTCTCGTCTCTGTCTTGAATATTAGAGGTATGATTTCTCACTTTGCTTTTTACTTACATATGTTATCTCCTCTTATCACTTACTGGACTAGAAACCAAAGCAGACTTCCCAGAAAACAGGAAGATGAATCTCTGGGGGGAAATACACATTTTCACTCTATCCTAACTATCTTATAAACTAAGGTGGCAATTTTGTCTTAGAATCTCCAGCTATAGCTCTTTGTATTCCCATTCAATAGCCTGTCATGGAGCTGGAGGAGGTGACCAAAGTCCTGGGTTAGTATTTTGGGGAAGACAAATTACCTGTGCAGATTCTTTTAAAGTTGGGATTTTCCAGAAGATGTCCTGGTAGGCGGCACTGGAACCGATGTTGCCAGAACTCAGGGAACCATGGATTCCTCGTATTAGTGTCCAGCCTCAGCTTCAGGAAATAATCATCAAACGACCTGACCTCTGGAGACTGCAGCTTTATCGTGATTCCCCCGTTGGCTTCCACCTCATAACCTTCGATGACTTCATCTCTGTCTGCCCATCCATCACTAAAGAATGCAGGGATCGGGGTGAGGGAGAGAGAAAAACAAACATCTCACAAATAGAACTCTGAGTTATATATAAATGAAGCAATTCAGAAAATGTTAAATCTCTTTTAAGCCAACATTACTACCCATCAAGGATTCTCATTCTGATAGAAAGCTGTGTAAATAGCATGTTGTATATATTTGTTCTTCACAGTAGTGAAAGTGATGGGGAAGATGATGGTAGGAACAATGGCAACAATTTGCTGGTCATCAGTCTGTGCTATTTACTTTAACTGAGATGGAAAATATTCAGTAACTGGCTAGAGTCTTGCTGGGTCCACACAATCTGGACTCCATGTCCAGTACTCTTAGTACTACTAAATCACAAAGCCCATCAGTCACTATCCAAACCAGAGAAAAATAAAACCTTGGCACTCTGGGCCTGCACAATAAGAGCTCAGCAAGGTTTCAACATTGCAATCAAGACAATTATTTGAGTCGTATTATATTGGGTAGAAAATTGGTCTAGCTCTGAAATACGCTAACCAATTTTTGCTCCTAGGACATTATTCAAACTTGCCTCCCATAGAAGTGGCCAGAATTTCTTTCTCATGCTATTTCCTTTTTTGTTGTTGTTGTTATTTTTGGTACTGGGAATTGAACCTAGGGTCATCGAACCTGTGGGCTACATCTCCAGCCTTATTTTATTTTTTATTTTGAAACAAGGTCTCACTAAATTGCTAAGGCTGGCCTTGAACCTGAGATTCTCTTGTCTCAGCCTCCAAAGTACTGAGATTACAGTCATGGATCATTGTGCCCAGATGCTTATGCTATTTTAAAATAATAGTATCAATGACAAATAATCTTACCCCTAAATGTAAAATGTATCCTTCTTCTCACTAAATGGGGGTTCCTGACATTTTAGTCAGTGGGTAGAATTTTTTAAATGTAGTCACCTTCTAGGACATTCACATCTACCATGAGTGATACAGCACTTAATTTAATTCAGGTATATATGTGAGCCAGAACTAAAAGAATATCAAAGAAAAATTGTACCAGACGGAGTTGAATAGGCAAAGAAGGCTTTATTCAAGATCATTACAATAGGTGAGAAATGTTGAAGTCTGCCTAAACAAAAGATGTAAAGGTTTTTAAGTGCCAGAGCTGCTAATGGAAAAGGAAGTTGGTCACTGTGATTAGGTCATCTGTGTTTGTTAATTGTTACATATAAGTTAGCCTCCTACCCTTCCATAGAAATGGGGAAATGGGCTTGATGATTACAATTTAAAAGAAATGCTCTCAGGATCTTGAGAAAGACATTCTTGGGTTATAAAAAGGCAAGCAGATGAGAGAGAAAGAATTAACAATTGAAATCTTTCTAAAGTAAATGCTCTATGAAAAGGGAAGTCAGGGGCCAATTGTTTTGAAGAATCACTTCTAAAATTTAGTAAAAGATCTGGGTGTGATTTTGCATATCTGGAATCCTAGTACTTGGGTGAGTGAGAAAGGAGGATCACAGGTTGAAGAATAGCCTCAGCAACTCGGTAAGACTCTTCAGCAACCTACGGAGACTCTGTTTCAAGACAAAACAAAAAATTTTAAAGGTCTGGGGTATAGAATGCCTTTGGGTTGAGTCCCCAGTACCAAAATAGAAAGAAAAATAGTAAAACTGAAGGGAATATTAAGAACATTTTGGTCAGGGAGCAGATTTATCCCTCTATATGCAGAATGTTGCCTTGTGATTAGTGGAATCTTACCAACAAGTCTCTCCCAGAGAATGATGTCTTATTTGTTTCTCACAGAGCAGGGATCTGAAACAAATACAGTTTTCCAACCGTACCTCACCCCTAGTTACCTGAGCTCAATTGGGATAAATGTGTGCTCTACTTCACTGAGCTAATTGGTATGGTTTCTCTCTAGATTCTTCCCAGTGGAGCGCACACGAACTATGTTTTCAACAGGTCAAGGGTTGTAGAAGGTATAGTTGACTTTAAATGAGCCAGAACTAAAGGGACTTTGAGGTACAGTATAGCCTAAGCAACCAGACCCACAAATGTCTATATGCCTCCAAATTCTATAAGATTGTCAATCCATCCTTCCTTCCTTCCTCCCTCTCTGCCTCTCTTCTTTCCTTCTTTTCCATTTACCTAGTAGTCACAGTGATGCTCTGCTATGAATACCACTGAGAGTTAGACACCTTGTTGCCTGCCCCCATGATGACTTGTTGGAAAAACAGACACTAAACAAGAATTAGAAATTCTATGAGGTTAAAAAAGAAGCGGCCAGTACTATGTTGAGGTAGGGTTTGGGAGTGTAATGATTTGGATATAGAATGCCTCCTGGAAATGCTCATGTATTGGCAATGCAAAAATGTTCAGAGGTGAAATAATTAAATCACGAGGGTTCTAATCTCAACAGTGTGTAAATCCACTGATGGATTAATAATTTATATTTACTGGGTGGTAAAGTAGACAGGTAAGGTATAGGGTGTGGTTGGAGGAGATGGGTCACTAGAGTGTGTCCTTGGGGGTTACAATGTCTCTCATCTCTTCCCCCTGCTCCCTCTCTCTTCTCCCAGGGTCTCTGATGTAAGGGCAGCGTTCCTCCATGAACCCTGCAGCTGCTGCCATTTAGATTCTGGAGCCAGTGAAACCCTGACCCCAAATAAACTTTTCCCCCTCTAAGTCATTCTCATAGGATAGTTTGCTCACAAGAATGGGAAAGCTGACTAAAACTGGGAGTTTAAATTACTCTGTTGTGCTTGCCTATGTGTGTGCTGGGGGGTGATGGCTTCCTTAAAAAGGTGATGTCTGACCTGAGATTTGAGGAGAAGTCAGCATGATCAGGTGAAGAGAAGGGGAAGGGTTGGTGTCAAAGGTTCCTGGTTGGTTAACATAGGAGAAAGGGCATGGCATATTCAAGGAATTTGGAGGCAGTCAGTACAATTGGATCACAGAGAGAAGTATGGCATGAGATGAGGGTGCATGCATAAATCTCAGCCTAGAAACTGTTGGCCTGAGGACCAAGGGGAATTCTCACAGTCTTGTGACCCTGTTTCTCAACCAGATCATTCAGCTGTCCTGTTGTGTGTAAACTGACCTGAGTATAATTCCTCTGCTCACTTTCACCCAATATGAAGGCCAGTCAAATGGATCAAAAAGATTATCTCATTCATTTTTCTGTTTGCTCAATCTATTAAGGCTCAACCTGGCTTAGTTTCTTACACTTAAATATATTTATATTGGTATCTTAACTACACCCACGGCAATTTCAAGACTTGTGTGTGCTGCTCAAAAGGAGAAAAACATTTCAAGACATTTTGCCTTTGAGTATATTGACATGAAAATAATTTATAACCTGAAGAAGAGATGTACTTTTTGACATAAAGGTTAAGTTTGAAGAGTGTTTCTCTCCAATGTTTAATATCATGTGAGATTTCTTTTGTTTATCGTTGGAACAAGAAACTCACAATCTTACTATTGTAAAAAGTGTATGACATGAGCTTTCAATGAGGCATATCTGAATCTCTCTTTTTTTAAAAAAAATCATGCTCAGTTTCATAAAATCAAATATCATGTGTCAATGTTAGAAAGAGAGAAAAATATGACCTCCTGTCCTTGAGTCCATCAACACAGAAGAGTACATCACAGGACTAAAGCTTTGTGTATGAATATTGACAATTTGATTCATATGGTTTAGTGGGCTGGAGCTCTAAATCTCCTTCATCATTGATCTAAGCCCTTTGCCTTTACTGAAGATGACTCCCCTTTCAGAAGTCGTGGCTGGTGTGAAATTCTAGAAGTAACAAGAAGGAGAACCAAGGTATAATAGAAAAAATTATTCAAGTGGGATTATTTGATGAATATCTTTTAAAGAGTGAATTGCTTAAGTTTTATATGAGATCTTAAATCTATCACATGTGAGGTGTAAGAAATGCTAACAAAAAATTGTTGCTATAAAGCAACTCTCCATTGTTAAAATTATTTCATCTATGTATTACTTGTCAAATGAATTTACAGAGATTTTTGTTGTTTAGTTGTCTTAGGATACTTGCTGGACATTTTGGTGAATTATCTGTAAAGTATGCTTTAAAACAGGGAGCCCTCAGCTCACCTCATTCCAGTACCACCTCAGATGGTGGTACTGGTGGTGTGGACTGGGCTTGACCTGAGATGACCTACAGGCATCTGGTCAACCCCTGGGGGTGGGGAGTAAATCCTGCTGTGCTGGGTGGTGACCCAGCCTCAGGCAGTGCTCATCCTCTGAGGCACATTCACAGCCTCTGGCAGCTTCTGCCACCCCATCTGTTTCCCAATTATGAGTTCCTTTTCCTAGCTGGTGCCTGGAAATAAAACCGCATATTGTGGAGGAACAGGGTGACTGTTTAACAGAAAGCTATATGTCTTCCGTATTTCTCACTGATACACAGAATCCTTTTCCACTATTCCCATCTCAATATTTTTATACAGCAATTCTTCAAAAGGTTATTCTGATCTTCCCACTAAATCATTGTTCTGGCTCTGTAAAATTTCACACTCCAAACATGAAAAAGATTTCTTCTATCTAATAAATTCTGATATTGATAGCAGGAAAATACTACTTCAACTTATACCAATTACAATTTGACAAGAGCTACATGCATGTTATTTTTTAGTGTGTCAGTTAAAATAATTATGTACTTTAATGATTTTAATTATCAAAATTATTTTTATTTATAAAATTTATAATTCTTTTAAGTATCCCAGAGTTCACTATATAATCATGAAAAGAAGAAAAGCATAAAACAATGTATTCAAAGACAAATGTAAAAAAACACAAGATTCCATAATTTACTATATGAACCATATTCACAAAGGTTGAAAAATGTAGCATCATGTAATTTATATCAGGGGATGTCAATTGTGAGACACTTCACAAAATGCTGATAATTCAGCATTTTGATAATAATTGAGACTGGCTTTATTCACTTGACATTTATCAAAATAAATTTATTCAATTATTGAACAACAAAGGAGATGATCTCTCCAATTTTTGAGGTTGTTACCTGGAGGTTTATAAACCTTGACACAGGAAAGTGAGAATGGAGAGCAACTCAGATACAGTCCAGTAGATTTGTTGAGTTGAGCTGCAAGTCTGGCAAACCCAAGGTGGCCAGAGGTCACAAGACAAATTATTGGAGAGCACAGAGCTACAGAACCAAAACAACCTGGAATAAATCTCTCTCAAGTACTATGTTTAGTTGAATATTATCCCATGAACATGACAAAATTACCTAAGACTGAAAAAACAACCCACCAAAAGAATTTGAAGGAATACTGTATTGAGGTCATATAGAAATGGAAATAGCAAATGTTCCCAATATCCAGAATAGAAAACTTCATATTTGTGAGGAATCTGACAAAGGTTCTTGCCTCAGTCATGGGCAAAACTAAGCCCTAAGTTAAATGCTACTCTGACCCAGACTGACAGCATAAAAGGATCAGAGTAACTTAATTTGCTTCCAGAACTAGCTCAAATAATATTTTTATAAATACAAAATGCCCAAAATGGTAAAATTCACAATGTCTGACATCCAATAAAAAATTATCAAGTCTGTAAATGCATGTATGGAATGAGAGGAAAGGCAATAAAGTGACATTGATAACAAATTCTCACATGATAATGTAGATTGGGTAGAGGATTTTTGAAGAGTAATGACTATGAATGTAGAGCAGCATATTTTAGATTGTATGGCCAGGAAAAGCACCGAGTGGTCAGAGAGGCAGCTTTGAAGAGATAATACTTCAGCCAAGATCTGAGCTTCATGAAGTAGGAGCCATGTGAGGATCAGAGGAAAGATGCCCCGTGCAGCTGGTACAAAGGCCCTACATGAGGAAGAGCATCTGCAGCTGAACATTACATATTGCCACAGAAATTCAGGCTCCAAATGCCTGCATTCATCAGAGAAGATAATATTTAAATAGATATTGCTATGGTTTGGATGTGGTTCGTCCCCCAAGGTTCATGTGCAGGGACCTTGGTCCACAGGGTGTCATGTGAGAGGTGATATTGAACCCTTGATAAGAACTGAGGCCTGGTAGGGAGTCCTTACATTAATTGAAGGTGTGCCCTCAGGAGGAATTTTCTTTCCCAGTCTCTCTCTGATTTCTTGTTTCACTATATTATCTCTTTCCACCCACATGTACTCCTGCCATGATTTGACAAAGCCAGGAGTGCTCTCTGCAGACCTGAGCCGATGACAGCATCATGCACTTAAATCTTCCAAACTGTGAGCTAATTAAACTTCTATTCTTTATAAAGTTAGCATATCTCAGGTATTTTGTTAGAGTAATGAAAAACTGACTAATACAGACACTTCCATATTTTCAGTGATTCACTGTGTACTTGATATTCTCTAGGATATCTTAAGTGTTTGAAGTGGTTTTACTGTTTTATAAAGTTTGTGTTAGGAAACCAAGATGACATTTTTCTATAGATGGTGGTTTCATTTTTATAACCTGGATTAATGAGTGCCTTTGAGAGCAAAACTAGAGAAGCCAATGAGACCACTGGGGCTTAAAGCAAACCACAGCTCTCTTCCTTGCACTTCTGTATTCTTCTGAGCTCAGAAATGCCTCACTGTTCAAAAATTAAAATCATGTTCTGAGATACCTCCACATGGCTCTCAACCCATCTTGTCTTGTTGCAAATTACTGGCTATAGGATTCTACTAGAACTAGCTCATAACTGACTGATCCTGAAGATGAAATCTGCATGACTTGAGTAGAACTTGAAGTTTTAGATTTTGGCATTACTAGTGTCAAAAGTGAGAAAAGTGAGCTCCAATTCATCACTAAAATTTCCACTGGCATCTGGCTGTAATGAAACCCTGAGGTTGAGAAGAAGATCCTACTGGGAGAGAGCAGCCCGGAAGCAACAACTCTATATTTCCATGAAAGAGAGAAAATATATAAATTCTCTGATAAAGACAGTTTTATATTCTCACCTTCGTATAGACATGTCATATGAAAAGGACACATAAGGAAAAATGGAGGCAGGGAGGTTAGGAATCACAAATAATAATGAGTGACAGGTTTAAAATGAAAGTAGTAAACAAATGAACTCTGAATAAGTTGTGATAATGTTGAGTTCTTGGTGATTGTCTGTGTTTCTTGGGTTACAGAGTTACTGTGATGGTTGAAATGAAACCCTCAACTGAGAGGCACTAGACAACAAGTATTATTCTTCAGCACTGCAAAGAATATAATGTCATGTCATCAGGAATTTAGGGAGAAAAGGAAGGAAGGAAAGAATCCAAAGAGGAAGGGAAAGCACTAAGAAATGAGCTCATTGGGGCCACAGTGGCTGGAAAGCCAACAGGACTCAGAGAGGGCTAATTTTCCAAAGCTGCTCTTTTATATTCTGAGGTGACAGCTAGATTGTCAGGACCTCTTCAGTTCTTTTTAAAAACAGATTTACTTTTCTGACTTGAACAAAAGGTAAAAGTATAGCAATTTGTGGCCTTTTGAAGGTGAATCTAATGATTTGATAAATAACTTCATTAATGAATTCTCTTAGCAGACCCAATGCAAGTTATCTTAACCTTTGATTTCTAGATCCTACTATTTGAAGGGGGGAAAAAGTGTTCTCATCAGTTTTGAGTCAATAGCTATAGACTTGATTTTTTTTTTTTTTTTTTTTTTTTTGGTGGTACTGGGGATTGAACCCAGAGGCAGTCTACTGCCAGGCTCCACCCCCAGCTCTTTTTAATTGTTTTATTTTGAAAGAGGGTCTCATTGAGTTACTGAGAACCTTACCACATTGTTGAGGCTGTCCTGGAACCTGTGATCCTCCTGTTTCAGCCTCCCAAGTACTAAGTTTATAGGCTCTACCAAGTCTGGTTTACATGGCTTGTTAACTCATCCTAAGTGCCCAGACTATTCCTGATTTGTTTATATAAAATCGATATTTTTCAATTGCTCAAGCTTCTCCCAATATACTCAACTAAGTTGATAGAGTGATTTTTCTAAATACAATGACCAAAAAATAAATAATTAGATATAATCAAGAATAAAAAGTAATTCCTAGATACTAGAGATGGTTAGAGAAATCAAAGTCAACTGATAAGCATAAGGGAATGTAATGGCAGCTCATAATGGTTTAATCTCTGTGAAGGAGGTCCTAGTGAATTGGGAATGAATTTTAACATCCATCTGAGGGTAGTAAAGATAATTTTGTTAACCGTGGAAGTCAGAGACTTAAAGCTGAGATCCCAGCATAAAGTTGGTAACTTTGAAGTCCTACAAAAGTCAACATAATGGGACTGAAAGTGGTACCCACAAGTCTGAGGAGGCTTCAAGTCAGTCCAGGAACTAGAGTAGAAAACAAAAATCATAATGCACATGACCTCTGTGGTTGCTATAGTTTGGATCTGTAATGTCCCACAAAGGCCTGTGTGTTAGAGACTTGGTCTCCAGCCCATGACACTACTGGAAAGTGGTGAAACCTTTCAGAGATTGGAACATAGGAGATGTTTTAGGTAAATGGATGTATCATCCAGGGGCCCTGGGTTCTTTCTCTCTTTCTCACATACCAGCCATGAGATGAATTATTTTGCTCCACCATATGCTTCAGTCATGAAGTGCCACCACAGGACCTAAAGCTATGGGGTTAACTGATTAAGAACTGAACTAAAACTGGGAGCCAAATTAAACTCTTTTTGCTTACAAATCAATTGTCTCAGATATTATTATAGTGATGGGGAACTGACTGATACAATAGGAGAACTGTAAGCAAAGAAATTATCATAAAACTGCCCAAGACTATTAAAAATCTCTAGAATCCAAATAAAATGTCATTGGGAGTCAATATTTAAAGATACTTTTAGAGCCAGGTGTGGTGGCACACATATATGATCCTAGTACTTCAGATGCTGAGACAGGACCAGCCTAAGCAACTTAGCGAGGCCTTCAGCAACATACACTGTCTCAACATAAAAAATAGAAAAGGGCTAGAGGGGTGTATTCTGGAGGTAGAATCCCTCTGAGTTCAATCTTTAGTGCCACAAATGAAATAAAATAAAAGTATTTTTAAAATCTAGGTAACTCTGAATATTCATCAATCTGGAAGGTGAGGTAGATGGGGAGAGGGAAAATGTTGGTAAAAGGGACAATTTAAGTTAGGCAGGAGACAAGTCCTATTGATCTACTGAATAACATGGTGACTATAGTGACTAGGAATGTGCATTTCAAAAATTTTAAGTCTGCATTTTAAATGATTTCACCATACTGTAATGATACACATGTGAGGTCATAAATATGGTAATTAATCTGATTTAATCCTTCATAACGCATGCATATATCATAATACCATACTATATTCCTCAAATATATACAATCATTATTTATCATAATATTGTAAGATGAGTTTATAATACACACACATACACACGTATCAGAGTAGTAACCTAATGAACTACAAATGTACTAAACTTAGCTTTCAAAGATAGTTATCCTAAAACTAGACTTAAGAACCTATCTCGAATTCCCCGAATATAGTAATATGGAATAGTTGAAAGGAAAGCCATCAAAGATTCTCCTCTCAGAAAAATGGCAGAAATAAAACTGAATATTCTTTTTTAAAAAATCATCTTCTAAGGAATCAGGTAGAAATCAGGAAAGTAGAAAAAATATTGAAAAGGAAAACATGAACAAAATAAAGTGATAGTTCTAATTTCAAATTTTTAGTAGTTATAAATAAATTGATTAGGTTAAGGGGGGATTTTCTATTTGGTTAAAAAGAAATACTCATAAGTACTTATATCTTGTTTGTAATAAGTTCATCTAAAATATGAGCAAACAAAATTAAAAGATAATGAGTAATCATATACTATAGAAAACAAAGTAGGAATTGTTATACTAATGTAAAATGCAGTTTATTTTCAGACATGTAACTATCAGGACTAAAGAGAATCAGTGTATCTAGAGAATATAATAATTTGAAATTTATATATGAAATAACATAGCATCAAGAAATAAACTAAATTGATAAAAATTTATTCTTCCTGTATGAATCTCTTTGTAGTCTATCATACTTCTTCCAATTATTAATAGATCAAGATGGCAATATTTGGTAGGTATTTAGAAAAAATTTAACAAAATTAACATACTTGAATTAATGATTATATATAGAATCTTATACTCAACAAAAGAAAAGAACAGGTGAACATGTTTCATGGTATATGTGGAAAATATTCAAAATAAACTATTTGATAACGCAAGTCTCATTATACTTTAAAAATTAATGCATAACTCTTTCCTGAACCAATAAATTTTAAATTGGAATTTTAAATAATAATAATGACAACCTATCTTGAAATACTTAGAAACTAGAAACTTAACATTCTAAGTAAATTGAAGTTAAACAAAAGTCATAATTAAACTTAAAATAGTGTTAATTGAATGAAAGAAAATACTAAATATTAAAATTTATGGGAAGCAACTTATGGGGTTTTTGAAGGCCATCCATTGCCAGAAAACTTACATTAGAAAAAAAAAAACTTTTAAAAAGCTAAAATACATCAATTAAACATACAACATAGGAAGTAGAAGAGAATAAAGAATATCAACTGAAGCAAAAACTAATGAAACTGGAAAAAAAAAAGTATAGTAGAGATGACCAACCAAGCTAAAAATCGTTTCTTGAAAAAATAAATAAAAAAAAGACGCAATCCTCTGGGATTGTTGATATGAGTGAAAAAGATATAAGACACAAACAAATAATATTTGGAATAGAATAAAAGGTATAAATTAGGGTACATATAAAATTAAAAATAAAATTAGAAAATACAGCCGGGCGTGGTGGCGCACGCTTGTAATCCCAGCATTCGGGAGGCTGAGACCGGAGGATCCGGGTTCGCGGCCAGCCTCAGCTACCTAGTGAGGCACTCCGCAACTTAGTGAGACTCGGTTTCAAAATAAAGAATAAAAAATGGGACTGGGGGTATAGCTCGGAGGTAGAATGCCCTTGAGTTCAATCCCCAGTACCGCAAAAAAATAAATAAATAAATAAATAAATAAATAAATAAATAAATAAAAAATAAAAAATAGGGCTGGGGGTATAGCTCGGAGGTAGAATGCCCCGGAGTTCAATCCCCAGTACCGCAAAAAAAAAAAAAAAAAAAAAAAAAAAAAAAAAAAAAAAAAAAAAAAAAAAAAAAAAAAAAAAAAAAAAAAAAAAAAAAAAAAAATTAGAAAATACTGTGAAAAATTTGGTACCAGTAAAGTTTAAGCAAAAGCAGAGAAGGACAATTTCCTAGAAAAGCTAGATTAGCAAACCTGGCTCAAGAAGAAATACAAGATTTGAGTAATTATATATTTTATTACCAATGAAATTAGTGGTTTAAAATGTACTTATTAAAAATACTAGATTGTTTACTACTGATGAAAGAACAGATAATAATTGTCTTATTCAAACTCATGCAGAGATTTAAAAAGTGAATATTTCCCAATAAATTTAATGAAGTTACTATAGCCTAATACCAAAAACACAGATGGTAAAATTTCTGAAAATGTATGCTGTTATTCATGAAATAGGTGCAAGCATAAAATCAAATTAAGACAATATAAAAGTATACTTGATCACAAACATATTAAACCAATTAATATTGGAAATTTGTACTTGTAAGTGGTTAACTTCATTAGAAAACCAGCAAAAGTTAGTCCTATAAAAGCATCATCTCAGTTTGGTGTGTTTAATTTACCTGCAGCTAGTATCTTTCCTCCTCCTTTTAAAAATTATTCTAATTGAGGTAAAATTTGCATAACACAAACCAATTCAGTCTTGTTTTTTTTTTTTCAATTTATTAGTAGTGCTTTAATGTCATAGCTACAAATTCAAATTTCAAATCCAGAATCATGAAGATTTACCCCTGTATTTTCTTCTAAAAGTTTTATGATTGTATCTTCTATTTTGGTCATTGTTACATCAAGTTGATTTTTGTATATACTATGACGTAGGGGTCCAACTTTACTCTTTTGCATATGGATATGCAGTTGTCCTAGAACCATTTGTTGAGACTACATCCCCCTGTGGAATGGTCTGGGCTCTTTCATTAAACATAATATGGGTGTAATGTATGGGTTCAATTCTGGATCTTCAGTTCTATCCCAGTGTTCAATATATCTGTTCTTATGTCTATACCACACTGTTTTGATTACTGTTTGTAGTAAATTTCAAAATCGAAAATTATGAGTCCTTCAACTTTATCTTCCTTTTTCAATATTGTCTTGAATATTTGGATCCCTTGCAACTGCATATGAATTTGAGAATCTGAATTTCTATTCTTCTAAAATGGTTGTTGAGATATGGTAAGGATTTTATTGAATCTGTAGATTGCTTTGGATAGTGTTGCCATATAATAATATTATATCTTCCAATCCAAAGACCTTCCATTTATTTATATCTTCTTTAATTTCAGGCAAAACTGCACATTTTTTTTTTTTGCTTAAAGATATAGAAGTTTCTTTTTGTAGAATATTTGATATTATTATATGCAGGACCATGCCAGCTATGAATGGTTTTATTTTTTTCCAGTTTGGATACTTTTAATTTCTTTTGTTTTGTCTAGTTGTTCTGGCTAGAACTTTCAGCAGTGATGAAAGTTGATACCATTGTCTTTTTTTCAGAGAGGAAGCTTTCAGTCTTTCATCAGTGAATACAATGTTTCAATGAATTTTTCATAAATGTCTTTCATCATGTTGAAGATGTTTCCTTCTAATATTAGCTTTCTGAGTGTTTCTGTCATGAAAGAATATTAGATTTTATCAAAGGTCTTTTCCATTTCATTTAAGATAACCATGACATATTTTCCTTTGTTTTATTAATCTGATGTATTGCATTGATTTATTTTATAATATTGAACTGTCATACATTCCTGAAGTAAATCTCACTTTGTCATTCTATAAAATCCTTTTAATATATTATTGGATTTAGTTTTATAGTATTTTGTAGAATACTTTTACATCTACATTTATAGGAAATATTGGCATATACTTCCTTTTTCTTGTAAAGGTTATAATAGTTTTGGCATTAACATATTCTGGTCTCATAGAATGAGTTAGGAAGTGTCTTCAGGAGAGTTTGACAAAGATTGATGTTAATTTTTCTTTAAATGATTAAATGATTGATTGGAAGATTTACCAGTAGAGCTATCTAGTTCTGGAATTCTTTTTTTGGGGGGGGGGGGGACTAGAGATTGAACCTAGGAGTATACTACCTCCAAGCTACAGCCCCAGTCCTTTTTGAGACAGGGTCTTGCTAGGTTGCTGAGAGTCTTGCTACATTGCTGAGGCTGTCGTCAAACCTGTAATCCTCCTGTTTCAGCCTCCTAAGTACTTGGACTGAACATTTTTTGTTGGAAAGCTTTTAAATATTGATTAGATATCTTGCTATTGATTTGTTCAGGTTTTCTATTTATTCTTATATCAGATTTGGTAATTTATATTTCTAGTAAATATTTTATTTCATCTATGTTATATAATTTGTTGGTAATTTTTCAATATACAATAACATATTGAAGGAGAAGCGTCATATTAATATCAAAGTAGATATAGGAAAATCATTGCAGAAAGTTTAATATTTGTTCAAATATTAACACAAACACATACACACTAATAGAAAATTACTTTGAGAACAATTTTCTTAACTGATAAGTTATAAGAGAAACACCATAATATAAGTGTAGACCAGGAGCAGAATAATAATATGGCAGAAATCGAACTAATGTTTCCTCCATTTTAAGACAAATGAAAACTGGCTTAACCCACTGGTCATAATAAAAATAATATACTAAATTGAATTCCAAAGAAAGACTCAAAACTATGCTGGATACAATAGACTCACCTAAAATAAAATCTTTCAGAAAGCATTAAAAAAAATGTGCAAGAGTATATCAGAAAATATAAATTTTATATAAATTAAAAAGAAACCAGGTAACATAATCTTTATACCAGAAAGGGATTGATTTAAGGCAAAATCCTAGCTTAAGTTAAACTGATTAGCAACTTTAATTTTATCTCTACCATTAATTTCTAATATCATAACATAACATTCTAATATCTTCAGAGTCCTCTGTATGACTGAATAGGCTTAACTTTTATCATTCTGATGTACTAAGGAAAGGCTATCCAGCTAGACTCTTAGTTAATTTTAGATTATTTACACTCTGCACTGGCTGAAAATTTCTCAAATCATTCATTTTTGCTTATTTTGTCTTTCCTCAATGTATCTCCTTCCTCTCACACTTTAATATATATCCCAAAAACTAAGATATAGTTGTAGCACTTTGCTTGGAAATCACCTATTCTAAATATTCAAGTTCCCATAATTAACGAGCTTCCCCTTCCACACAACTGCAAGACACAATTCCTCTAAACTCTGTGACACAGTACAACAAGGGTCCTCTCTTCCTCCCTTTACGAAAGTACGCTCCTTTTCCTCTAAGCCCTCACCAGCACTACCTTCAATATTCTTATTTCTACCACACGTCTGTTCACGATGACTTGGATATTCTTTTTTTTTTTTTTTTTTTTTTTTAATGTACAAGGATTTTATTAGGGGAAATACCTGTGTGAAAGAAATGGCGGGAAACTGGAAGAGCCATTACACATGAACTATTCTAAACACAAGTAAAGGAGATAGGGAGCAAGATTGGGTGGAAACAGTGTGTAGCCAAAGGAAAGTGGAGCAAGGTGTTTGGGGAGTCTTAGAGACAAAGTTGGTACTAGAGGAGTCCCCTGGTTCTCTCTCAGAAACGGGCCTGCCTACCACATGTAGTCATTGGCTAGAAGCAGTCTGGGGCCAGTGTGGATCCTGGCGTGAGTGTGATGCTGGATCTCAGAGTGCTGCAGGAGACCTTGGTTAGTTACAGTTCTGCAGTTGGAGATCTGGAAGGCTCAGTTTCATGTAATTCTCAGAAGCTTAATTATGTTTTGTTTTGTTTTATTCGTACATTGTAAGCAGACATCTTTGTTAGGTACAAATTAAAACGACATATGTGCCCACATTTCTCATTTGACCCCTTCCCCCAATTCCCACCCCACTCCCTCGCCCTCCCTCCCTCTCAAGTTCAATTTAGTGAGTAACCTTGATGTACATTAGGGTGTCCCCGCCCCCACCCCCCGTCAAACCCTTTCGATTAAATCAACTTTTTTGTTTATCGAGGGTCTCTCCTTTTCCATCTGAAGACCCTCTTATGCCCCATCTTCTCCCTAGCATCCGCATATTAGGGAGAACATATGCTTCCTTACTCTTTGTGACTGGCTAATCTCACTTCAAACTCTACTACAAAGCCACAGTAATAAAAACAGCATGGTATCGGCATAAAAACAGACACATACACCAATGGAGCAAAATAGAAGACTCAGAAACAGACCCACAGGTTTACAGTCAACTGATTTTTGACAAAGGAGCCAAAAACATACACTGGAAAAAAGATAGCCTCTTTAACAAATGGTGTTGGCAAAACTGTTAACCATATGCAGGAAAATGGAAATAAACCCCACTTTCTCACCCTGAACAAGAGTCAACTCTAGGTGGATCAAAGACCTGGACACATAGGCACAGGTAAAAACTTTCTCAACAAGACCTCCAAAGCACAACCAACTCAAAGGAAGATCAACACATGGGATTTCATTAAACTGAGGAGCTTATGTGCAGCAAAGGAAACTGTCAAGAACCTCAACAGAGAGCCTACAGAGTGGGAGAAGATTTTTGCCAGTTACTCTACAGATAGAGGTCTAATATCTAGGATATACAAAGAACTCAAGAAAATCACAACCAAGAAAACAAATAACCCAATTAAAAGATGGGCAAAGGATCTAAATAGACACTTCACAGAAGAAGAAATACAAATGGCCAAGAAATGTATGAGGAAATGTTCCACATAATTAGCAATCAGAGAGATGCAAATCAAAACCACCTTGAGATTTCACCTACCCCAATCAGAATGGCAATCATCAAAAACACGAGCAACAACACCTGCTGGCGAGGATGTGGAGAAGTGGGAACTCTAATACATTGTTGGTGGGACTGCAAACTAGTGCAACCACTTTGGAAAACAGTATGGAGGATCCTCAGACAAATGGGAATGAGCCTACCATATGATACAGCAATACCACTTTTGGGTGTCTACCCAAAAGAATGGAAACCAAACTATCAGACTAATGCATGTGTATCTATGTTTATAGCAGCTCAATTCACAATTGCCAAACTATGGAAGCAGCCAAGATGTCCATCAACAGATGAATGGATTACAAAACTATGGGATATGTACACAATGGAATTTTACTCAGCCACAAAGAAGAACAAAATCATGTTATTTGCAGGGAAATGGATGCAAACTGGATATTCTTTGAGAATACATATCTGCGCTCGGTTATGCTCCTCACAGCCTCTGAGTACTCCCTAGCAGAGTCACTCACACCCTTATTCCTACTCGCAGTCTAACACAATCTAGACTCTTGCTATCTGCCTTCTTAAAATTTCTCCAGCCTCCATCCATTGCCCAATTCCAAGGTCATTCCACCATCTTCTGCATTTGTTATATGAGTACCCGCTTCCAAATAGCATATATTTAATGAATTTCCTATTGCTTCTATAACAAACTTGTTATCTTACAACTCTAAGGTAAAAAATCCAAAGTAAGCTGGGTATGGTGACACACGCTTGTAGTCCCAGTTCTTGGGAGGCTGAGATCAGAAGATCCGAGTTAGTGGCCAGCCTCAGCTACTTAGTGAGGCCCTCCACAACTTAGTGACACCCTGTTTCAAAATGAAGACTAAAAAATAGGGCTGGACATGTAGTTCAGAGGTGGAATGCCCTAAGTTCAATCCCCAGTACCAGAAAAAAAAATCCAAAATAGGTCCCCTGAGGCTAAAGTGAAGGTAGAAACAGGGCTATCTATATTCCTTCTGCAAGATATACGAGAGAACCTGTCCCTCTCCTTTACCAAGTTCCACAGATGCTCTGCAGTTCTTGGCTTGTGGTCCTCTTCATTTTCAATGCCCAAAGCTGCATCACTCTGACACCTGTTTCAATCATCACAGCTTCACTCTGACTTCCTGTCTCCCTCTTTCCCTTATAAAAATCCTTAACTAGCCCATCCAAAAAATCCAGGATAATCTCCCTGCTTCAAAATTCTTACTTTAACCATATCTGCAAAGCCCTTTTTGCCAGGTGAAGCATGCTCATAGGTCCCAGGGACTGTGACATGGATGGATTTGGGCTGTCACTATTTTTCTTATCACAGAGAGTAAAAAGAGGAGGTTACTGTGGAGGTGGGTCTAAGGGTGGGAGTATGAATTGTCCAGGTAGACAACTTGGGTGGCAAGCCAATCAAAAGTGGATGCTTGTAGGAGTAAGGAAACTATTTAAAGGGAAAAGATGCCCAGATGTTCCTAAGGCTTGAAGGGTCATTGTAAAGCTGAGAGGCTAAAATTATATTATAATCATCATTGCTTGGTTCAACATTATCAAGGGACTGGCGCATTAGGAGAGGGGGCTTGCACTTCATGCTGGATGCGGTATAAGATTCAGAAGTTTGAAGAAAAAGAGCAATATACAATCTCTTAGAGATAGATATCATTGGCAGTACAGAAGAAAGAAGAGTCAGAAAACAGAAACCTATATAAAAGCCTATAATAGCTTCTGAGATAAAATAGGTTGTTTGTTTTTTCCTTGGGGGTGGGTGGGTATTGGAATTGAACCCAGGGATATTCTAACTCTGAGTTTCACCTCCAGCCCTTTTTATTTTTGAAACAGGGTCTCCCTAAGTTGCTGAGAGTCTTGCTAAGTTGCTAAAGCTGGCCTTGCACCTGTGATCCTCCTGTGTTAGCCTTCCAGGTACTCAGGTTACAGGTGTGTGCCACTGTGCCTGTTTTGTTTTTTGTTTTTGTTTTTAGAAATACAATTATGTATCTGTATCTTAAGACCTTCTTAAATGTGCTAAAATAATTTTAAGCTTAACTGGTTAAGTGAAGTAAGAAAAAGTAAAGTAAAAGGCCGTGGAGAACGTCCTAAACAGGAGCCCGACTCTTCCAGGAGGAGGAAAGCCAGGAGTAGACGAGGTCAGGAGGTTCCGGCCTGCTCTCATCACAAAACCCAACGTTACAGGAAGACTCTCTAACAGTAATTACATTAAATCCTCTTTTTATCTTTTTATACACACACACACACACACACACACACACACACACACACACACACACACACACCTCTCAGCCAAAAGCCAATGGCTTCATAATCAAATTTGAAGCAATATCTAGATTTCCTGGGCAAAAATTTCCCATATCTCCCCCCATGATGACTGATCTCCTATCCATATAAATCAAATATAAAATATAACGGTTCATCTCATCCTCCCAATGTGCATATACCACAAAAACATTTCATTTTCATTATTTTTTTCCCTAGAGGGATAATATACCTACCATTTCACATTGTTTTCATTTGAGATTGTTTACTGCTTTACAAAAATCTACACAAGAGGCTGTCATATTTTAGTTTCTTTTTTGGGGGGGGGAGGTGAGCAGCACTTTTTGCCAGAAATTTTATTGGGGTGGTTCTTTTGTAAATAGCTGAGGTTATTATTAATGCCAGTTGACTTAAGTTTTTAAAGGCTTGACATTCATGTACATTGCCACAAATTGTGTTAACAACTGTGCTTTCAAGGCTGCCATGTAGCTCAGTGGCCAAGCGCTTGACTTGCAAGTGCAGGACCCTGTGTTCAACCCCCAGTTCCAAAAATAAAAAAATAAAAGACCCCCCAAAACAACTATACTTTCCAATTGTTCAGTTCCTTTCTTATATGTAAACATAAAATCCTTTAAGTTGCCACATTTAAAAATTTAAAAAGTATATTTCTCTGCTGACACATTGGCAAAATCTAAAGGATTCATTTTTTTTCTTTCTTTTTTTAAAATTTATTTTGGTGCTAGGGATTGAACCCAGGGACATTCTAGCTCTCAGTTACATTCCAAACCCTTATTATGTTTATTATGAAACAGAGTTTCACTAAGTTTCTGAGGGTATGGCTAAGTTACCTGAGATTTCGTCTCATCCCCTAACCACTGGGACTACAGGCCACCATACCTGGCAGATTCATACTTGTATAGATTACTGTGATTAAGAACTTGAAATTCCTTAATCAATAAAATAAGTGTTTTGATTAAACTTCTAGATAAAATCCCAATATTTTATGAATCAATTAAGTTTCTAAGAAATAACAAGTACAGATACTATTTTAAGCCGGACACAGTGGTACATGCCTATAATTCCAGTATTTGAGAGGCTGAGACAGGAGGATTTCAGGTTAAAGGCCAGCCTCAGAAATTTAGTGAGACTCTCAGCAACTTAAGGAGCTCCTGTTTCAAAATAAAAAGTAAAATAGATCAGGGGTATAGTTCAGAGGTAGAATGTTCCTGGGTGCAATCCCTAGCAACAGAGAGAAGATAGGAGGAGAGGAAAGGAAAGGAGAGGGGAAGGGAGAGGAGGAGAAGGGAGGGGAGGGGAGGAGAGGGGAGGGGAAGGGAAGGGAGAAGAGGAAAACATAACATTCTATTTAAATAGAAATATTTTTAAAGTAAATTATCATTTGGTAAATAAAGAGCATATCCTCATTTAGCTCTTTTCCACTTTTGGAAACTTGAGAACATTTTAAAATGCTTAGATAACACATATTTAGAAGTTAATAATGACTTTTTAAGCGACTAAAATTTATAGAGTTCTAAATAGTGAACATTTTAAATTTAATATTTTAAAGAGGCATTGATTAATTCTGTATTGACTCAGTCATGATATTAACCTAAGGGTATTGTAGGACCAGCATTTGGATGAGATAAATTATTGAGCTAAACTTCAAATGAACACAAAAATAACTTCCCATAAGCTAAAATGCTTTTCAATGTAGATTTCATTCAGCATATGGTTAAAACTATGAAATATGCATGTTTTATTTTTCCATATATTGTATCATGGGCTATTGGACAAAAGAGACATAGCTCCTACTCTCAAATTCTAAGCAAGCAGGCATAAATAAACAACAGCAGCAATATAATTAAAATGGCAAATGAGAGCCAGGCGTGGTGGTGCATGCTTGTAATCCCAGTACTTGGGAGGCTGAGACTGGAGGATCACAGGTTCACGGCCAGTCTCAGCTACTTAGTGAGACCCTTAGCAACCTAGTGAGACCCTCTTTCAAAACAAAAAAATAAAAAATAGGGCTGATGGTATAGCTCAGAGATAGAATGTCCCTGTCTTCACTCTTCAGCACCCCTACACCCCCAAAAGGGCAAATAATATGCCTATCTATCTGTTAGGCATTGTTTTAATTAGTTCACAGTATTCTAGCTTCAACTTTTACCACCTAAAGTATAAATGCATTGTAATGGTCCATCGTGTAATCAAAGAAGGTCGCCATAGATAAAACTTGTGCAAGGAGATAAAGACAGAAGAGCTGGCAGGGTAAAGTGTTCTAGTTACCCCACCATGGTGGCCCATGGCTGTCAAATACTTGGGGGACTGGGATGGGAGAATCACAGGTTCAAAGTCAGCCTCAGCAATTTAGTGAGATTCTCAGGAATTAGCGAGATCTTATTTCCAAATAAAATATAAAATAGGGCTGGAGGTGTATCTCAGAGGTAGAATGCCTCCAAGTTTAATTCTCAGCAACACACACACACACACACACACACACACACACACACACACACACACAGAATGAATCTATCAAAGGGTTTTATAGGAGGGAGTAAAGGATCTGACTCACATTCAACACAACAATAACAACAAAATTACTCTGGCTTCTGTGAAAAGAAGATTGCAAGGGGAGAGGAACACGAGGTATTACCTGGAGGCTTCTGAATGAGTCTGGGCCACAGCTTATGGTGCCTGGGACTCCACTGTGACAGCAGAACACAGGGAAGCAGAGAGATTTGGAGCTAACACACAGTATGACTTGGTGATACACTACATGTGAGGATAAGGAGGGCAGGGCAAGAACTATCTGTTATTTCTAACTTGAACAACAGGTGGGTGGCATTGCCATTAGCAGAGAAGGGTAAGTCATGAGTTGGTCTGGGCCATGATAAGTTTGAGACAGCTGAATATGTCTGTCAGATTTAAGTTTGGATATACCCCAAATGTGGTACGCTCCTCCACCAGAGGAATCAAGCTCACATTTATCTAGGTGACATGAAAGTCTCTTCCATCCTTAAAATGCTATCACTGCTTGCAATAAAGAAAAAAGAATTGTCTGAAATGAACATGGTGAATTATTAAATTTGTTCTCATTGAGATAGGAACTAGAAACTAGGATTTGTCCATTTTTGTATTTCATTTGATTCCAAGGAATTAACTATCACTAAGTAAAAATTACATTCACTGAAGCTAAAATTTCCAATATCTTACCTGTCCTAAAATTCATAGACGTTCACCTTCACAGCCTCTCTTTGTACTGCTGGTGTAATGAAGCACCCATTACCATTTTAGAATCTGGGACAAAGAACACTCAATCATGAACAGGTACTTTCTCTAATATACAGATTTGTAGATAAAAGCAGCTGCACTCATCCAATAAAGAAAAGTAATGGCTTTGGATGGCATTTTTCTTTCTTTTGAAGAAAATAGCTTCAAATGTACCATTGTACATCTTCATGGGTAAACTAGTATCTTTATATTATTACTGTTATTTTGTCTATGTTTTTATTTTAATTTCATTTAATTGTATTGCAATTAAGCATACTAGTGAGAGTCACTGCATTACAAAAATACGTGCACACAGCCGTGATTATTTTAAACCAGTACTTCCTGATCAGTTACCAAGACGAGCTTAGATATGTGCCTGTCTTGCAACATTCCTCTCTGCTTTCAGGCTTTGCACTGCCAGGTCTCATCACCTGTGTGCTAATCATTGATGTTCTCATGCCTGCACTATTTTGATGGACAGAAACCCAAGCAGGTGGTCCAGGAGAATCACAGCAAAAAGACAAATTCAAAACATGTATGCCCAACAAACGCTAAATTGCCCAAACTACATTGTTTGAAATTACTTTTGAGCTATTTGGATGTTTTGAAGTAAATAGTACTGAGAAACCAGATGTTTCTGTATCTATCATCTGGGAGGTATAGATGAATCATAGGCCAGAAATACTCCAGCGCTGCCTTGTGGCCAAGCATGAGGCTCCTGGGTTGTGCCAGGATCGTGCAATCCCTGTTGCCAGGTAGAACCTCAGCTACGCCATCATCCAGCTTTGTGGCTGTGAGCAAATTACCTAAGTGAGCTGCATCTTACTTTTCTCATCTATAAAACAGAAATAATATGTATATCTTATATATTTACAGTTTAAAATGAGTAATGAAATCCTGAACTGGGCCTGTCATAGAAAGTACTCAATAAACAAGTTATTAGCATTTTCTCCCAGTCTTGTTCTATGAATGCATGCATTAACACAGGACATAAATACTACCAGTCAACACAAAGCTCTTCTATAACATGCTAAATTGGCTTTAAATTGTAAGGCATATATGAGTAGGGATGGCAGAACTTGCTCCTTTGCTTGCATAAGTATGCAATAAAACCCACTTGTTGGGCTGTTCTAGCTCATGGAACCACTCATGATTTCCTAAATAACTTTTACAAATACAACAACATAAAATCAAGAATCAAACATATTTCACCTTCTTAACATAAGGCTTTGATAGGATTTGGGGCTAGTATCTGAATTATTCTTACATTCTTTAATTATAAAAACCATCCCTAAAATTACTGGCTTAAATCTGCAATCATTTATCCTCATTCATACCTCTGTGCCTGGTATGGCTTTGGCTGATTTGGTCTAAGTTCTGCTGGAATGTGCTGTTTCTGGCTAGATTTTCTATGCATTGAGCTCAGGTCTGGTCATTATGGAGTTATCTTGAACTTGATCTTGGGCTGAAGGATCAGAAATTGCTTTGGGGATGCCTGCTTATTAGTAGACACCAAGGCCAACCGCACAAGCACATTTCCTCTTTCTGTATCCAGGTTGCTAGTGTCTCACTGCCTTAAGCAAGTAACATGGCTGAACCCTATGTCTGAGAATCGAGATTATGTCCCATTTCTAGAGCACAAGTATAAAATAACTACTTATCAGTTATTGAACCAATCAAACTAGATTGTGCTGGTAATACTGTTGTAATGCGTGGTGGTGCATGCCTGTAATCTCAGTACTTGGGAGGCTGAGACAGGAAAATCACCAGTTCAAGGATAGCCTCAGCAAATAGTGAGACTCTCATCAACTTAGCAAGACCTTGTTTCAAAATAAAAATAAAATAGATCCACCGGGTGTGGTGGCGCACGCTTGTAATCCCAGTACTTGAGAGGCCAAGACAGGAGGATCCGGGTTTGCAGCCAGCCTCAGCTACTTAGTGAGGCTCTCTGAAACTTAGTGAGGGCCAGTTTCAAAATAAAGAATAAAAAATAATACCGGGGGAGTAGCCCGGAGGTAGAATGCCCCTGGATTCAATCTGCAGTACAGCCAAAAATAAGAAAGGAAGGAAGGAAGGAAAGAAGGAAGGAAGGAAGGAAGGAAGGAAGGAAGGAAGGAAGGAAGGAAGGAAGGAAGGAAGGAAGGAAGGAAGAGAGATAAAATGAAATAAAATAGGACTGGGGTTGTAGCTCAAAGGTAGATGCCCCTGGGTTCAATCCCCAGTACTACATCCAGGCGTACACACACACACACACACACTCTCTCTCTCTCTCTCTCTCTCTCTCTCTCTCTCTCTTACATCCTAAATTATTAACTTTGAGACCTATTATTCCATATCTTTTTGTTACATAATTAATTCCAGCTAGTTTGAACTTGACATCTATGGAAATAACATTTTTTTTAACAAGGAGGATACTATTTTTTATATGTCATGAAATCTGGCCAGGAATACTGCTCAACTAGATAACTGCTTTATGAATTAATAAACATAGAATGTTGAGAATAATTTTTTTTATTAATTGCCCAACGTTTTAGTGAGGGAGAGAGTGGAAGTAGGGATACGCATTCTCTAATTCTTTCACTTATTTATCCCTTCTTTCATTAAACAAATGTTTCTGAATAGCTGCTCTGTTGCAGGCATGCTCTGGGTTATAAGATACAGAAATAATTCAAACAAGTTCACACAATTTGGAGACACAGACAATAAACAGTAACACAAATACATGTATTATAAATAATGATAAGTAACTAAAAAGTAAAATATTAGGGAAATTAAACTGTGGAGGAGGTACTATTTTGGCTAAGTAGACAGGGAAGGCCTTAAAGAAAATAATGTTCCAGTTAAAACATGGCTGATGGGAAGTGAAAATTAGAGAAAGAGCATTGAAATCATTAGACACAGTCTATGCAAAGACTCCGAGTCAGTAAAGAAATAGATTGTTTAAGTTACAGAAAGAGGTCAGTGCTGAACATATTCTCAACTCTGATCTTAAAATAAAAGCCTACTCAAATTTCTTAAACTTGATTTATTTCCTATGATTCTCTAGTTCCCTGTGTACTGATCATCTACCTGGATTTTGGATTATTGGTGGCCTTGAAAAACTCCCCCACTGGATCTTGGGTTCCTTTAGGAAAAAGGATTCCTTAATGGTTTCTTCGCACAGAGCACCTAATACAGAGCTCCACTGACCACAAGGCAGTCAAATGCACAACGGTAGGAATGCAGTTTTGTACAGTTTAAGAATCAGTGACGCGGCAGGCCCAGGATGGGATCGAGTCACTTAGACTACTGATGAAATGGATAGAAGAGGCAATGAGAAAGTCACAGAAAAGGTCACATTTTCAAAAGAGGAAAATCACATTTCTTTTGTGACATTAAGTGATTTCAACCTTCATTCTCCTTTTCCAGAAATATGTAAGTCATAAAAATATGAAAACATTCAAGACATATCACATATAACACACTAGGAGAAAAAAAAAAAAGCTGACTACGGCTCCCTGAAATTATAATAGCTATAATATAAAATTATATTGGTAAAGCACTTTCAACTTTTTCATATTGCTTTTATACTTCTTATCATGTTTTTCCCTTTGTCAGCCATAGTATAAGACCATTTCTAGTAACTGTAATTTCTTTAGGAGTCTGAGCTATGCTGGAAAAAGAGAGGGATTTCAGGTCTCTTAAAGACCCCAGATCGAATGTATAGCTGAAAGCAAATTAGAAAGCATCTAGGTCATTAAGTATTTGGATACTGAAATAAAATGTGGTAAACAACTTGTTAAACACTAGTTCATAGCAGAGCTGTGGCTGAAATCCTAGTCCCTGAGTCCCCAATTCATTTACTTCCTGTTATATTAGTCATGAAAGAGGCTGAGAATTTGGTTTATGATGAAGTTACCAATCACAAAAGTTAGGCTCAAAAGAAATTGTCACTAAAAGAATGTGTGGAAAATAATGCTAATGAGGAAATAATTCTTTCAATGATTTTTGTTGTATTTTTAAAATTTTTGAGTAGTATTTAGAAATATGGGTTAGGTATTACCTAGGAAATATATCACCTATAGTCAAAAAAAAAGTAGTTCTCTTAATATAAAATTATGCCATAAAGGCAAAAAATGTAGAGTGTCTATTAAAGGTTAAGATAAAAATATATAGAGAATCTAATGGTTATAATTAAAAGAAAGTGATACATGATATAATTATATAGAAAATAATCATGACTTTAGGTGAGAAAAATTATATAACTATGGACCCAACATTTTCTGTATATATGTAGTGATATAACTATAAACCCAGTAAAGCTGACAAAGAAATCTTAGGTGTGATGGCAAACAAATAGAATATTCCAGAGAATAAACTAGCTAATCAGAAATACTCAGATTCCAAACAGATGAAAGAGTAGTAATAATGTGTTAAGTTTTTACTGTAAATAGCATTTAAACTGGACAAATATATGCAGCAACTCTTTTACAGAACAACCCGAAAACTGGGGGCTGTGATCATTGATTCGGGAGACCCACACTCAGTGATCTTTGTGTTAACCTCTGCTTTCTGCTAGGGAGCATCCTCTAAATCATGGCACTGAACAGTAGAACTAAACAGAGAGGTTAAGTCTTGGTGAGTTCAGGGAAAACCACTCAAAGGTTCAACCAACTCCCAATAGTGTTATTGTAGGGGCAAAGTTTTTAACACTGGACTTTTGGGATACACTCATCCAAACCATAGCAGTAGCTCATAGGAGTGGAATCACATAGTAATTGGCCCTCTGTGTTGGCTTATCTCAGTATAATGTCCTCCAAGTTTATTGATGTTGTTTTATATGGCAGGATTTCCTACTTTTTAAAAATGAATAATATTTTTGTATATATCTACCAAATTTTTTATTCATTTATCCATTAATGGACATTTGGATTATTTCCATGTCTTAGATACTGAGATTAATGCTACAATAAACATGGGGTGCAAATATTTTTATAAGATCTTAATTTCAATTCTTTGGATATATACCACCCGGTAGTACATTTTCTATATCTTATGGTGGTAGATATATAATTTCATGTGGTACTGGCTTTGAACTCAGGGTCATTCTACTTCTGAACTATACTCTCAATCCTATTTTATTTTCTATTTTGAAACAGGTTTGAAACATTAAGTTTCAGACAGTCTCACTAAGTTGTTGAGGCTGTTCTTGAGCCTGTGATCCTCCTGTCTTAGCTTCTCAAATACTGGGATTACAAACATGTTCCACAACACATAGATACTTTTTTTTTAGGCACCTCCACACTGTTTTGCATAGTGATGGCACCATCTTACATTCCCATCAACACGCACAAGGGTGACAATTTTTTCATGTTCTTGACAACACTTAGACTTTTTTTTTGTAATAACCATCACAATAAATGAGAGGTAATTTCTCATTATAGTTTGGATTTGCATTTCCCTAATGATCAGTGAGTATCTCTTTACAAAGCTGTGGTCATTTTTATGTCTTCTTTGGAAAATTTTCCATCCAATTGAATTTCCATTCATTTTAACTGAGTGGTGTTTTGCTATTGAGTTGTAGGAGTTCCAACTGACTTGTCTGTTTCTCCCTTGACTGTTAACTCCATTTGGGCAGAATTTTTTTTTCTTTCTTGCTCACTGTTATATGTTCAGCATCTGAACACTCTTCTTGGCAATAATGAGGGTAGAGACATGGAATCAAAGCTATTAACTAAAATATTTATCAGGGAACTCTGGCTCACCCTGGCTAGTTACTCCTGGTATTATTTAAACTCCTCAGAAAAACATGTAGAATCTCAGGATGTCTGGCCGACCTACCTACACGGAGAAACTGGTTAGAGTAAGAAGGTCAGGAAGGACTGACTATATCATATGATAGTTTTAGTTTTAATTTTTTGAGACACCTCCACACTGTGGCCACACTTTCACTCACTGGTAGCCCACTAACTGTGGAATCCTAGAGGATCATAAGAAAAGTGACCAGGGATGACCAGAATAAAATGTTAGGAGACAGTCCAAAGAAGCTCCTGGGGGATGGAGAATGGGCAGAAGCAGGTATTAAGCAAACTAACTTTGAAAATGAATAAGAAGGGACAATAGACTGAAGTTCCTGAAGGCCCTGGAACCTAGCCAAGGGGATGTTTTGGAATTTCTGATCTAGAACACAAAGTAAAAGAGAGCTGTTTAAATATGCCAGTCAATTTGGATAGATGTTGCTATTCTCAATATCATACAAAATTCCCTATAGCATGGAGAAAAAAAGAACAACATAATTCTTCAGACTAAGTCTGACTGTACATCTGTTGTCAGTCTTAAATGAAATTTTGCTAATTTAACATTTTGAGCTGAATTGAGAATGAGTTAGCAATTGTTATGATCTGGATCTGATGCGTCCCCTAAAGGGTCATGTGTTAAAACCTAGTCTCTAATGCAGCAAGATGCAGAGGTGGGTACTGCTGGGGGAGGTGGGTCACTGAGGGTGAGGTCTTGAGGACTATATCTATCCTTATCTCATTCTCTCCTTCCCTTTCTCAGCTGCTATGTGCTGAGCATCTTTTTTCCATCATGCCCAGCTACCATGATGCTTCTGTCTTAGAGCAGACTGAGCATGGACTGAACCTCTAAAATCATGAACCAAATAAACCTTTCCTCCTCTCTAAGTTGTTCTTGTCAGGTCACAGTGACAAAAAAAAAAAAAAAAAAAAAAAAAAAAAAAAAAAAAAAAAAAAAAAAAAAAAGCTAACTAACACAACAATAACAAATACGTTTTTACCTGGAATATATATATATATCAATCACAAACGGCCTGAAGGAAAGTAGCACTAAGTCAAACCAGCTTTCATTATTATTACAAATATTATTTAGATTTTCATTTGATTTAAACAAAAAGGCAGCATTAAGAACTACTGGCTGGCATAATTTCACTTAATCTCATTTTGGAGGATGGGCTTGAGATGGCCTGCTAAAATTCAGAAGGGAAAATAAATAAATAAAAATAATAAAGTCAAGTATAGATATGGAAAAAATAGAAAAGAAGTGTAAGCTAAGAATTATAGATGTTTTCACAAGGAAAACCAAAGCAATTAGAAAAGAAGTAATGTCTGAAAGCATAATTTTAAAAAGTTATAGCCCCCTGACCCAAAAGGCAACTCCCCATTTCAGGTGAAATGAAATAAAAAGGAGGCACCTAGATATATCTCTGCATCATGAATTTTAAAAACATAAAAAAAGAATGAGTGGAAAAGAAAACAAAAACAAACAAACAAAACTATGTACAAAGCTATAAACATGAGCTAGCTTCAAGTTTCTATAATAAGAGAAAATAAAAACCATCCAAGAATTTCATGGAACATAGTTTGCTGTTATCTGTGCCAATCAAGATGTTATCTTCATAAAATGGCAGGAGAAAAACAGTTTTATTTACAGTCTTATATAGGAAAAAGTTATCTTGCCAACCTGCTGAAAATTATGCAAATATATTCTCCATTGGATTAGTTTTCAAGAGTAATTAATTTTTATCTCACAGCAGAAGCCAAATATATCTTAGAGAGATTAAACTATAAGTATATGTCTGTATTTATTTATAACTTATTTTGATATTTGTATGTTAACAGTACACCAAAAATATAAATAAATATTTCAAGGTAATAATATGAACCAAGAAGAAAAGTGTTTATAATATTGACTCATTAAACATCTTTGCATAACAGAAATCATCATAAACAAAAGTTAAAGAAAAACAAACTAGGAATATATTCCCAGCATATATATATATATATATATACATTTAATGTGTTTGTGTGTATATATATTCTGTAAATATATACATATATATGTAAATATATACACATGTACACACATATGTATACATACATATGTATAATATATACATACATATACAAATGTATCAGATTCTAATATACTTCTATATCATATACATATACATATGCACACATATACATATACAAATATGCATATACTTACACACACAAACTATAAAAATGTAACAAATGTGAGGCATATGAAACCTTGACATGGGCAAAGAACATGAACAGATAATTACAAAACAAAAATTAATTTCATTATTAAATATTTGTTGAATAAATATGTATATGAAATAATGCATATATAGTATATGTACACATATATATCACATTATCACAGATTTAAAATGATATTTCATATATATATGTGTATATATATTCATGTATATGTATATCACATTATCAAAGATTTAAACATGAGACTTCTTCATGCTAGTGAATGCGATGATTTACTGCAAAAAATGGGAGCACTTTTAGAAGCTGCTGAATGAGACAGCACTGTGGAAAGCAAATTTTTAATGTTTCATTTCTATGTTATAATATATTCCCTTCTTGATTCTTTCCTTAGAAAATTACCAAGCTATTTACCAAAATGTATGACAAAGGAAGAAAATTCACTTCAGTCCTTTTGGATTAGGAAATACTTAGAAACAGCTAAGATATCTAGCTTTGGGAACTATTCAGGGAGAATATATTCCTGTTATGTCACATAAATAGTTGTTACTTATTAATAATACTGTCGTCACATAAATATTTGAGTTACTTATAAGCAATTATAAGTAACTTTTCATGTTGTGGGAATACTTTATTATGTAACCATGACTAAAATATGAATATAAAATTATTAGTATGATTTTGAGTTTTGTAAAGAGAAATATATACGTTTTTAAAAAGATTGAAAAGAATCAACCAAACATAGCACGATTGTTCTCTAAATAGTGGGATATAAGGTAGTTTTTATGATATTTTTATGCCTTTATAAATAAAATCTAAGTATATGATAAAAATACAAACTAATGGAAAACAATTACACAGTAAACAATGCATTGATAAATAGCAATTTAGAAGCAGTTTAAATTAGATCTTTATCTTGCCTTATACAGAAGCATAAATTTGCTTATTGCTTTAACACAATATTTTCTACAATTTGAATGCCAGCACTGTAACCTTTGTAGCCTTATAATTTTTCATTTCAATGACAAAAATCTCTACAGTATTTTAAGAAAAAAAATACCAAAATGACTTTAATCTATTATACAAAAACTAGCACAAATTTATAGAAAAATTTGGATCTTTAACTTTCTCATATTGAAACTAAAGTAGGCTAATGCTTAGGCTCTTAGCCTTTTGCAATAATGCCACTACAAATCAATTTGAGAGAATGTGGGCAATTCTTATACTGTGGGGAATATACAGGAATTACATTACTCCAGAAGGCTATTCATTGTGGAATGTCTACTCACTTGAGAGTTAAATAATATTAAATAAATTAGCAACTTAACGAAAATTATATATTAATACTGTTACTCTTCCTAAGTAGTCATTTAATCCTGGTAAATGAGGAAATTCAATTTTTTCTAAATAAAAATCATTGTCTAGGAAACACAGAGATGCTATAACTGATCCTTTGCTGTCCTTCTGTCAGCTCCTATTTAGAGCTGTTAGTAAAGAAATAAATATATTTGTTTTGAGGACCATGTAATTTGAGAATCTAAGAAACCAAATGCATGTCAGTGTTCTCAAGAGAATCATTATCTAATCCAGTTTAGTTATAGAATATGATAGCTAAGCCTGCATTGCTCAGATAATAGAACTTTAACAATAGTTCTACTATCAATTTAAATTCTTAAAAGATCTATACCAAACACAAAGGTTCTTATCACACACTATACTAGTAAGGGGGATACTATTAAATAAAAATTTTAAACTAAATTATTTAAAAATTTTAGTGAAATTGAGAGTTAAGCATGATTTTTTTTTTAAAAAATATTACTTATTAAAGAATTAACTTTAAAAACACATCATCCATGTTAGTATATATTATAATTCAGCATGAATGAGCAAAGAATATTTAAAATAACATTTAGAAGTTTGCATGTAATATTTTATCTTGAATTGTAATTTTTTCACTGCTATCTTTAATTCCTCCTTTACCTTGGCAGTGTTACAGAAGATTGGATAATATATATGTGTGCATTCCAATGGTCATAAGCTGTGAGATACAGGAGAAAGACTTTCAAATACCAATGACTTAGAGTATAAGCAGATTTTGCCATTATCATTTAGATGCAGTTTTATGGTTTACATCATTATTATGATCATTCTCATCAGAAGCATCATCATTACTCTGTTATTCATTAAGCCACCATATGAGCATGAAACTTTTCCAGCTATCACACGAATTAATGCTCTAAACTTTCCTTCCTATTTCAGTGATTTTTAGCTTTTAATTGTGATACAAGCAGATTGTTATTAACATTTTATAGTTGTTAAGTCCACCAGTAGCATCTGATAATTAGGTTGGCTTATATCAGAGAAGTCAGGAGACACAGAATGCCACATAAAAATTCAGTAAATTTTGGAATCTGCACAGGTGATTGGGTTCTTAATTGTACAGGTCACTTGTTGGAGCAGGAACAGCATGTAATTGGTCTGTTTCTTGGGGAAAGAATATTAAGAGAGTGGGAGAAAAACCCCACCAAATGAGCTTTAGTAAATTCAGATTATCACCTGCCACATAAGGCTTTATATTGCATATTATAATAATCTAATCATGGCTATACAGATCACTTTGTGACATGGTATAGAAGCCATAAATGTGTGTGTGTATGTGTGTGTGTGTGTGTGTATGTGTGTGTGTGTGTAATTCTTTGTCTTTGTGCGTATATGTATATTTCATGCTAAACAGTAGTCAGGATGTTCCTATAAGTATTTTTCTACTGTTTGTCTTTCCCCACTCTTGAGCCCTTGGGATCCCTCTTAGCAGCCTCCTCCTTCCCAGCTCTCTAGTGGCTTCCTTAGTTCAAGCCACACTCTCACAGAGTAGTGAAAACCCAGGTCATTCTCATCGGGACTCTTGTGTCTTCCTAACTGGTTTCAAAATGAGTAACCATGTGATTAGTCTCCGGACAGGAGTTCCTTCCATTCATTCTCCATATGCTGCCAGGGGGATTCTGTTAGAATACAACCCTGCTCACGTTTACATCTGGCTTACATCCTTTGACCACTCCCTGTTCAAGTCCAGAAGTGTTGAAGATAGCAGGACTGTGGAAGACCATTGAATTCGGGTCCATTCTTACATTTCACCTCTTTCTGTGACCATTTCTGCTAACCATTTTGCTTTCCAGTTCTACTAAACTCACAACATTTCTTGGGATTTGTCATATTTTCTCTTAGCTCAAGATTTTTTATACATAGTAAGGTATAAGTCATCTCAAACATTTTTTGAATGGCGGATCATGTAAAGATGTTAAATTTTCAGCTGGGCAGTAACTTTCCTCTGCCCCTTCCTAGTACTTCGCAGAGTCCTATTATGTCCATTTGTCTTGAGAGTATATCACTTCTACTTGGGAGATTGAGATAGTAGGATCACAGGTTCAAGGCCAGCCTTACCAAGTTAGCAACACCTTGTTCCAAAATAAAAAAAATAAATAAAAAGGATTGGGAGTATAGCTCAAAGGTAGAATGTCCCTGGGTTTAATCCCTACTATCAAAAAAGAAAAAAGAAAAGGAAAAGAATGAGCCGGGTGTGGTGGCGCACGCTTGTAATCCCAGCATTCTGGCGGCTGAGACCGGAGGATCCGGGTTCGCGGCCAGCCTCAGCTACCTAGTGAAGCAATCCGCAACTTAGTGAGACTCGGTTTCAAAATAAAGAATAAAACATAGGGCTGGGGGTATAGCTTGGAGGTAGAATGCCCCTGAGTTCAATCCCCAGTACCGCAAAAAAAAAAAAAAGGAAAAGAATGTCACTCTTCTCCAAAGGCTTTTTTATTCCCCATTTCCTCCTCTCTTGGGTAGACAGAATATTTTTCCATCTCTACTGACTACATTGTATTATCTTCTGTTTACTTATTTGTCTCTCTTGTGTTTCTTAATAACAAGTATTTATTCATATTTGTTTCCTCAGTGCTAACTACTTGCCAGATAATAGTAGGTAGCCAGTCAATATCTACTAAAAATGGGAGACATGAAAATTCCACTATAGAGACATCTTTTTTAAAAATATCTATTAAAAGCATCCTGATCATCAAGGCTCAGCTCATGTGCTACTTACTTCCTGCAAAGATCCTCAGCTCCTTCTTCCTCTGTCAACTGGATATAGTCTTTCATTCCTTTGAGCCCCAAAGCACTTGAGTTATTCCTCCTTATAACTCATAATAGTGTGTGTGTTCTCCCCTACTTCTGCTTTAAGATTTTGGGGAGCTTATCCTATGTCCTCACCCTCTTTGCATCCCTGGCACTAAGCTAGCCCTCGGTGGCAGTGAGTCAATATATACTCATTAGATCTTAGATGTATTTGGATACTATATCATAAATTAAGCCATCATGAGATAACCAAGTCTATATTCCAGTCATATTTTAGGACTACTAGAAATAAGGCTTTTGCTGTTTAACTATTCTATAAAAATAATTTCTCAGTACAAACACCTTTGGCCAATATCAATTAAAATGCTCTAAAAATAAAATAGTCTGACCATGACTTATTTTATCTGCCATAGTTCCCAGTCAATATTATGCATTACTTCAAAAATACAGGTAGCTTTAAAATATTATGATAAATTTCATAATAGTAGTAAATTTATAAACTCATGATTTGCATTATCTTCACCTATAGTAAGATAGTTGCACTAAAATAAATATAGCATCACTTTGATTCTGAGGTAACCAACTGACAAATAGATAAAATTAAAATCCGAAAAACAAATCTGTTGTAGTCCCTGGCCACTGCTATCTGCAGTCAGTTTCATATGAATATATATAAAGACACTCTGAAATGTCCAAGGGAGTAATGAATAGCAGATAGCAAATAGTGCATCATCATTTGCCCAAAAGTTTTATTAGAGTTCTCATTCATATTTGTTCTTAAAGTTACCAAAAATAAAGCCAGGTGCAGTGGTGCATACCTATAATCCTAGTACTTGGGAGGCTAAGAGAGGAGGATCAGAGATTCAAGGCCAGCATGTGGTACCTTAGTGAGCTGGTTTTAAAATAAGAATAAAATAGGGCTGAGAATGTAGCTCAGAATCCCCAGCTTCAATCAACAGTACAACACACACACACACACACACACACACACACACACACACACACACACACAAATGTTACCAAAGATATCCATCATCAATAAGAACAGGGAAAATAAAATAGCAAGTATTTCTTAAGGAAAGAGTCTTTTCTTCCACTCAAATCCTTCTGAAGTACATTGGGTAAAATAAATACTTACAATTTTAAGAAAACAATAACATGATTCTATCCATTGGCCTTAAGAAAAATGTCTCCCTCATCTCAGCCTGGACTCCCAAGGGGAGCAGATTCCCTGTTACCCTTGCATAAAACACAATGATTGATATGTAATTCTGCATGTCTTTAGTTTGTATATGGATGTCCTTTTATGCTTTCAAAGTGAGTGCATGCTGCATATCTCATTTTATTCTCACCACAACCCAGTATATTACCATACAATTAACTGAAAGAGACAATGAGTAATACCCACTTACTTCACAGATTAGGAAGTCTGTGTTGAAGCTGGTTAAAGAAGTTCCAGAGGACAATGGCCAGAAGAGTGAACAAACCCAAATCCACAGGACCTAGTTGAACCTTGTGTGGGATAAATACTTGCTACATACTTACTAAACTGAATTAAATGGAATAATAAAATGTCGGAAAACAACCTGTCTCAGTCTGACCCAAAGAATGGGGCAAAGCAATTTCCATGAAATTTGAACACAGAATAATGTGAAGGAAACCTAAATTTACATGTTCTTTGCATCTAGTAAATGAAAGTTTTATGCTTTGCTCCAGCACACGGGCTTGCTAGCTGGAAAAATGAGATGTAGGTGGATGAACTCTTTCCTGAACATTACATGCATTCAAACATTTTAAAAGAAGGAAAATACAAAGAGAAAAAAGTGAGAATGAAGCATTCACTAAAATTGTATTTCTATCAAGACACTTAGGATGATACTTTTTTTTCTCTTTTATTTCTCTCCCTCTGTCAAAAAGACATGGTCGGTACACAAAATATTTTGAAAATAAAATGAAGCAGTACGGAACTCAGTAAGCATGTTTTATTTGGTTTGATTTCTTCAATTCTTTCATTAAAAATTGTGTTTACCTCAGTGAGAAGAACCTTCTACAATATGTCAATATTTTAAGAAAAACATTGGAAAGAAATGTATTTCAATGACTTTCCTTCCTAATTAATTTCTGTGGGAAAGAATTCCAAAATAAATGCAGGAAAAACTGTTCTACCACTGAAGGCCATGTTGCCCTTTCAACATACAGCAGGGCTTACTCGAGATGCCCTGAGGAACTCATTCCTCAACTTTTCCTTTGTGATACCTGGGATGGTTGGTCCCAGTGTTTGCCCCCCAAAAAACAAACAAACAAAAAACTTCACTTCCTAAACCACATGGAAATTAAACATACAAACTCAGTTTCATGAACACCATTTTGGGGAAGAACAGACTTCTGTATTCCTCTAATTGCTGAGTTTTTAGTATTGTATCCACTAAAGAATACTTTTTTTTTTTTTAAGTAAGTGTTATCCAATTGAGAGTATGCCAGGGCTTCCTGGCCCACAGCTTAGAACCACACTGTGAGAAATTAGGTGGGAGAGATTTACTATGGCTCAGAAAAGACGCTGTTGGGAAGCTGGTGAAGGGAGGTGGAGGAGGAGGCTAGTGGCAAAGGAGACAAAGAAGCCACTTAGGGAATCTGGAGAGGAGGAGGAACGCAGAAAAGCTTCTGATAGGTAGGTGGTCTTTTGAATGTTTGTCTCAGTCAAACCCAATTTCTAAGTCTAAGTCATTAAGTTCTGTAAGCATAGTATTACATTTTCCTAAATGTAGGCTATTTGTCACCTTAAAAATTGCTGGCCTTGTTTGTGGAAAAGAAAGAAGAGCAGCTGCCCCATTGAGCTACCTAATTTTCTCTGTGTGTGAGTATAGTCCACTAAACGGCCATTTTCAACTGAATCTTACAATGCACAGCTATTGTTGTCTAGTGATTTATGAGCCAAGTCATTTATTACAAGAATGCACCTTCAATGAACAGATAATATATAATTTCTTATGAATAAAAGCTGGCAGCATTTTATTGTATTAATAATTTTCAGTTTATTTGTTTGTTTGTTTTGTACTGGGGATTGAACTCAGAGGCATTCTACCACCAAGCTACACCTCCAGCTCAATTTTATATCTTATTTGGAAACAGGGTCTCACTAGGCTGCTGAGAGCCTCACTAAGCTACTAAGCTGCCAAAGCTGACTTTGAACCTGTGATCCTCCTGTCACAGCCTCCCAAGTGCTGGGATTACAAGTATGCACCAGGGTGTATATTCCTAACCATAGTCATAGTTCTATAAAAAAAGAGCAGTTCCTTTTGGTGTTGTGTAAAGATGCTCCAGGTTCCTCCTATATTCTAGCATTTGCAGTGTTCCAAGGCTGTGTCTTCATACACAGTAGAGTGGGCCTGCTTTCCTATATGGAATCTTATAAATACATCCTCTAGGGATGTGCATTTGTCTATTTTTCTGTAATTTGAGAAGGTCTTTAAAAAGCCCTTTTTCTCTCAATTTAAAAACATTTTGTTATTATTGTTTATTGGTGTATTATAATTATATATAATTGTGGAATTTGTTGTTAGATATTTGTACATGCACATAACATGATTTGGCCAATATTGTTCCCAAGTACCTCCCCTTGCCTTCCCTTCCTCCCTCTTCCAGTTGGCCCCCTTCTTCTACTCTATACTGCTCTCCCTTCATCTCACTATGATTAGAATGGCAGTCATCAAGAATACAAAAAACAATAAATGCTATAAATGATTTGGGGAAAAAGAAACATTTATACACTCTTGATGGTATTGTAAATTGGTACAACCACTACAGAAATCAGTATGGAGGTACCTCAAAAGACCAGTAATGGAACCACCATATGACTCAGCTACACCACTCTTTGGTATTTACCCAATACAATTAAAATAAGCATTCTATAGTGATATATGCACATCCATGATTATAGCAGTGTAATTTACAATAGCCAAATTATGGAACCAGCATAAGAGTCCATCAGAAGATGAATATATAAATAAAATGTGCTATAGCTACACAATGGAGTTTTACTCAGCCATAAAGAAGAATGAAATTAAGTCATTTGCAGGATAATAGATATAACTGGAAAGCATTATGTTAAGTGAGATAAGCCAGACTCATGAAATTCCATTATGAGAAAAAAAAATATTGTACAAAGGTGCTTGGGGACTTTTTTAGCTCATTATTTTAAAAATTACAAATTGTGCTTGTTGCATTAATATCATAATCTTATAATAATGTATGTAGCTGAAAAAGTATTTTATTATATGGGCTTCAATTTAGCAAATATTTATCAGCAATGTGTGAAATACAAAGTTATTTAAAAGCAAGTAACTTTTACTTTTAAGTAAAAAAATTACCCTTGTACCCAGATAGCTTTTAGACTACCAGACTGTAAGTTTCAGAAAAGCAAACTGCCTTCTTCTTTACCTATAATGTAAAAATTGATGAACAGTGATTATTGAATAAGTGTATTAGTGAATGATTCCAGTGAATTCCTCATTCACTCAAATATTTATGACCAATACAGTGTATTATGAGCAGCATGAGAATATTAAAAAATGTTTTGACAAAGAGAAGAATAAAAAAGAATTAATAGAGAATGTTTCATTTAGCTTGATTATTGGGTAGGATTTAGGCAGCCTGTGGGAAAAGGTTATACACATTTCTATTAAAGCGCAAAGACAGAGACAGAGATTTTTAAGAAAAAGAATCATTCTATTTTAGGAACAAGCTAATGCTTATAGTGAAGCATGAGAGGAAGTGAGAGGCACAGTTTATGAGGAGAAATGAAGCCTATGAGTGCCTTGGAAAGAAACATAGACATTATTCCTAAAATAAGTAAAAAAGGAGCTACTGAGGGCTTTTAAGAATGAGCAAGTGCTGTAGTTTGAATCTTGAATGTCTCCAAAGGCTCAAGTGTTGGAGGTTTGTTCCCCAGTCTATGGCACTTTTGGGAGGTGTTAAAACCTTTAGGAGAAAAACACTAGTGGAAGGAAGTGTGTCATTGGAAGCATGCTCTTGAAGGAGATATTAGGACCCTGAACCCTCTTCTTTCTCTTTTACTTCTTGATTATCAACAGGTGAACAGCTTCCTTCACCACAAGCTCCCTGCTATGATTGGTTTGCCCATTTATTTTGGCAAAAACATGTTCATCTCATGGTTTGAAACCTCTGAAACTGTGATCCCAAATTAACCTTTCCTTTCTATCTCAGGCAGTTTATACAGCTCTGTAATGTTGACGTGTGTTAGCTTTCTGTAGGTGTGACAGGTAGCTTTCTTTAGGTATGACAAACTACCTGAGAAAATCAACTTAAAGAAGCAAAGATTTATTTTGGCTCCTGGAGGCTTTAGTCCATACTCACTTGGCCCCATTGTTGCAGGTCTGTGGTGAGGCAGAACATCATGGTGAGGAGCAAATAGGGGAACAAAACTGTTCACCTCCTGGTAGTCAGGAAGCAAAGAGAAGGGAGAGGAAAAGGTAGTTGACAAAACATACCATCAAAGTTATACCCTCTATCACCTATTCTCTTCAATTAGGCTCCATCTCCAAAAGTTCCCCCCAACCCCTGGATAACCCATTGAGCTATGAGCCCATGAAACGATAAATCTACTCATGGAATCAGAGCCCTTATGATCCAATTATTCCCAAAGACCCCATCTCTGGACACTGCCTCACTGGGTACAAAACCTTCAACACATGAGATTTGGAGTAACATTTAAGGTCTAAACCAGAATATCCCATCCCTGGTCTCCAAAGGCTCACAGTTTGAAATTCATTCAATCCATTCAAGAGTCCTCTGGTGTTAATAGCTCTAATACTGCTGAAGAGTTTAAGTCCATCTTAGACTCAATGCAAGCTGGAATTAAGTCTTGGACTCAATTATATAGCCTGAATTATATAATTCAAGAAGTGAAAGAGAAAGAAGAGGGGACAGGGTCCTAATATCTTCTGCAAGAGCATATGTAATTATATATCCTTGAGTCCTATAAAAATACAAAAACTAAGTTATCTACCTTCAAGATACAATAGTGCAGCATAAACATTGCCATTTTAAAAGGGAGGAATAAGAAAATAGCATGGAGAAATCAGATCAAAGCAAGTTCAAAACCCATCAGGGCAAAGGTTAAATATTTTACCTCCCATGTCCAGCATTGGAAGCACACAGTGGTGTGATAACAAGTTCTGAAGGGCTTCAAAAATCCTGCCCTGATGGCTTCACTCCCACAGCTTCATGCATCAGTTTCTTACAGGCTGCTTACAGGGACTCCAACCTTATCACATACTGCCTGGTCACCCAGGCTTTCCTCTGAAATTTCAGTAGAAGTCTCCATGACCTCAAAACTCTTGAATTCTGCACAACTCTTAAATCATAACAGCCTACTAACCCCAGCATGGCTTTCATAGGAAGCAAATGAGATCACTGGATCCCTGGGTACTTGAGATAAAAAGAATGAAAAGTGGTTCAGAGTCAAAAGAGCAGATCTTCCCTGTAGCACAATAGAGAAGATTGTCCTAGAGTTGAATTGTCCTTGACTGTCTACATAAGAAGCTAATCCAATGCCCTCCCTTTCTTGGTTCTGTGATAGTTTAATTTAAAGGCATTTTGGTAATTATATTCTGATCATCCTATGAATGATATGGGGCTTTTTTAGAGTAGGATTCTTAAGGTGAAGACCCTTCACTTGGCAAGCATGAGAAAGACTTTAGGCTTGTTCTAATTAAAGTCATGGCATTGTGGGGGAGGAAAAAATATATATATGTGTGTGTGTGTGTGTGTGTGTGTGTGTGTGTGTGTGTGTGTGTGTAAAAGAAGTGAGTTGAAGAGATATAATTCAAACCAAAAGCAAAACAAAACAATAAAAACAGCAGCAACAACAACAAAAAAACCCTACAAAAGAAGCTGTGATTATATCTTAAATAAGTTTATTGTTGAGACTGTTCCCTATGTCTTCCAAAACCCCACCAGCTACATGTTCTGAAATCTGGCCACGTTGGCAAAGAGCAGAAACACCCACACAGTTGGTTCTCACCCTTACAAACTTTAAGTAGTGCCTAGGGCTCAAGATGAACCATTCTTACAAATTTTTAATGGTAGTCACACGAAGGCTCCTTTGATTTCCCATGATGGAGACTTAGAAAGGGCTCCTTTTATAAATCAGAGGGTAAATGCAAAATTTCTCCTTTAAAAGAGGCTGCTAAATGGTACAAAAGATTGGATTCAATGTTTTAGAACTTGCTCTTTTTTTTCCAGATGGATAATTATTAGCGGATTATTACAAGTAGTTAAATGAAAGGGCAATTATGAGGAGACTATGGACAAATCTGCCTTCATTTTTATTTGAATGTTGAAGCTTTCACAGTATTTGTTTTGTGTTACTGGTAATGGAATTCAGTCCTTTATCTTTTGTTAAAATGTTCTTCAATAATATATGATTATTCTGATGCATAGGAATAAAACGTGTATTTCAAAGTCAGTCTCTGCAATCTTTTTCTTGTTATAGCAAACTTAAAGTCTTACTTTATGAACTACAATAAGAATGTGGAATGTGGCTTTTGATTTACTTAAGATATGCATGGTTTTTTTTTCTTTTATTTTGTCACTCAAATAAAGAGAAACCAAATACAGATATATCGCCAAGATATTTTTTGAACAAGAGAAACTTATGAAAATAATGACAAATAATCTTATCACTATTTTTAAATATTTATATCATTATTTCTAAATGTCTTCAATTTAAGTAATATTAAATCTTTTAAATTATTAATCTGTAATACATATTGTCTAGATTTAAATAATCTATATATGCTATTTTTAAGAATATTGCAAAGATATCATCTTCAAAACCCTAAGAAATAAGTAATGCGATGTTTAATTTCATTTTATGCATAACTTGTCTAGTTTGGCTCAAAAATTTAAGTAGCAAACCTTTATCAACTCTTTCAAATTATTTTTATTCTTAACTGCAATTTTATCAGTTTAGAGCTATCTTAAAATTCATTTCAAGCCTGTCATTTGTGGTTATTACTAGGTGCCACTAGTAGAGAGAAAACACCTCAGAATGGGCATCAAATGAACTGAGTTCTAATCCTTTATTCACCACTAGTGATTTTAGGAAAAACAATTTATCTCCCAGAGCTACAGGATATACAATTGTTAAGGCAAAACTTTGAGGTTGAAGCATCTCTGAAATAAAAGGATTCATTAAGCAGTTACAGATACTAGCCAGAACAAAGGACCAGGTCCTGAGACAAGTTCCACAGTTGGCAGCAAAAGACTACCTACTAGTTGGAAATATGCCTGCTTAGTAGAAAATGCAATGGTATCTGAAATTAGGTACCTGTCTAGAGTAATCTAAGAAAGGAGGTTGGATGGAAAGAATTTTCTAGAAGAAATAACCTTTAAGCATGAATATGCCCAGGAAATGGGGCCAGCACAAACTTGCTAAGCAGACAGATTTTGGAAGCTTAGACAGAAAAGTCTTCATCATCCCTGGGGGTAAGGCCTAGTCAAAATGTCTTCAGCAAGCTAACCTTGATATAAAGGCCTTGTTCATGTCTTAGCATTGTTGTTAATGTGTCATTCAGTGAATGTAACTACTTTGATGCACTGAACAAGATGCTAAGATTAAAATACAAAGTTGGACACACATGAACTGTAGTCTCATAGATTTTACTGCTGTTTCACATATAGCAAAGTTGCTGTTTGGGCCATTTCGTTCTAGTGATCTCTGTAATACTCTCAGAGACTTCAGAGATTTCACAACTGAAGTCAATTTGATGGAGAATTTTAACATGTGGGTTCTTTGAATGAACCCTAAGGCAGATTAAGTCAAGAATAAAAAAAAAATACATAGAAAGAAAGCAGAAAAAGTCACAAAAGAGACTTAAATACACAAAGGAAGGAAAAACTGAGAGGAAGAGAAAAGAAATAACATATTTATGATAGAGAAAAGCAAAGTGCAATGAAAATTTCTCCCAAGTACATCAGGCTGCATACCTTTGTAATTATGATGTTTAAAATTAAGCTGTAGACCCCTATCATGTGTAGTTCAGTGCTTTGTATATATAGTCACATGCCAAATGTTTTATCAAATGAATTAAAGAAAATAAAAACAGCCAAGACAATTTTAGAGTGCTTAAAGCTCATTTTCAAAGAAAAAAAATTCATTAATCTCATTGCTGCCAATAAACCAGTTAAATCATCAAATTCACATACCTAGGATGTCTTTTGCCTTTAATTTAATTTTTTAAGACTTTAAATCAACTTCCCCAATCTGAAATTCTGAAGAAAACTACACAACTATAACAATTGTGCAGTTTAGTTAAGAAATGGTTTAGTACTGCTCTTAAAAACATAATTACCTTCTTGAGGAAAAAAAATATTATTTTAAAAAAGGAAGAAAGAGGTTGAAAGAGTGCTCTTTGGATATAGTGGAGGTGTTGGTTAATTTTCTGCATCAACCTGACTGGTACACGGGGTACACAGATTAAACATTATTTCTGGGTACATATATGAGGATATTTCTGGACAAGGTTAGCATTTGAATCAGTGGACTCTATAAGCAGAAGCTCCTCCCAGTGTGGATGGGCATCATCCAACCTGCTGAGGACCTGAAGAGAACAAAAAGGTGCAGGAAGGAGGAATTAGCTCTCTCTGGTTGCAGGTTCTCAGAAATTAACCACTGGATTTCTTGTATTTCTGGCTTAGAGATAATAGATCAGGGGACTTCTCTTCTTCACAGGTGCATGAGCCAGTTTCTTACAGTAAGCTATATATATATAAAATCAAATTGTTTACTTTCTCTTGGTATAAATGACTAATACACTAATTAGTGACTAATGTCACTAATTAATTTATTAAGTCACAAAATTTTAGTGAACACTTATTAGCTGTGGGTCTCTGAAATAAGTGCTCTGTGCTCAATGTTTAATAGAGACACATATGGAGCTTCAAAAAGGAGAGGCTTTATTTCTTGCTCTTAAAAATATGATCTTATTGTGTAAGGAGTAAGAATAGTCTCACTATAAATTTGAAGATAAAGATGTCATATGTGTATATTAATAATGTTATTTTATTGTATATTACATCTTATATATTAATATAATACATAATCATAAAATATGGTATTATGTATAACATATTAAAATACATGAAAAATAAATTATATCAGACTGAGTGATTGATAAAGCCTTTACTGAAAAGATGACAGCAGAAATGATCTTTAAATATTACTAGAATTTCAAAAAATAAAAAGAATGGAAAAATAGTATATACTATAAAGCAAAGAAGCATAAAACTCCTGCTCTGTTCAGGGAAAAGTTTATGTGGAGCATGAAGTGACAGAAAGCAGCAGTGGGAGAGCCATACCCTGCTGTACAGGGCCATGAATGCCTCCATGAGATCCACACACAATTCTGTATATAATAGAAAGCAATTGTACTTATTATAAAAGGAATAACATTGGGAGGGCTTTTCTTTAGATAGATTATAGGCAGCGATGTGTAGGATGGATTATAGCAGGAAAAGCCTGGAATTTAGAATCCAGTGTTCAGGAAAAAAAAAAAAATAAGTGTTTGGTATTTGATATGAGGGAGTCCAATGGGTAATCATCGCCCTTTTTTCCCCACTCAAGTTCTAGATCAGATAAAACTGATGAGGGAGGGGGCAGATAGACACAAATAGTGTGGAAGATCATGGCTTAGGGACATGGCAGAACAGACTTCCTAGTAATAAACCTTAGCATTAGCTGAACTGCTCTGCAAAATTCAGGAACTAAAGACAGGAGAGAGGAAAGAAGACAGAGGAAGATAAACTCCAGGCTGAGATCCAGTCCCCGAAACACACCAGGACACTAAAGAGTAAAGGGGCAAATCAAGATCAAGGGTAGTAGAGTAGAGGGACTCCCTCATCAAGAAGTTGAGATGCTCTCCTCTCCCACAACAGAAAGGCTCCTGTTTCCTTAGGTAAAGGAATGTAGCAGATATTTACAACCAGCCCAGGACTACCTAAGCACTTTGCCAATATTTTCTCATATTCAAAGAATCCTATGGTGGTATTATTATTATTATTATTATTATTATTATTATCTTCATTGTATAGGGTGAAAAAAAGTGTAAGCGAATTGGGCAATATGACACCACTTGCAGTGGCCAACTCCAAATTAAGCCTAAGGCTAAGTAGTTCCAAAGTCCATGGAACTCACCAACAGGGCAAAAGAAGGTGTTAGAAGTGGGCTTGGGAAATGGGTACTGGCTAGAAGACATCTTGAGGACAAGGAACCAGGGAAGGAGTCCAAGAATGGAAATAGTGCAACCTAGGTGAAACCAACGAAAGCAAAAACAGCTCCTGGTGTGCAGGAGCCCCCAACTTCTGACGTAGGGAGAGTTGCTACTTGTGAGCAACTGAGGGAGCCTGGAATTTTGAAGTGAGGGAGAAATTCAAGACTGGGCACATTAGAGTATCACCATGTTTACTTTGAAGACTCGTAAGCATGGACATGCCAAGGTCCACCTGGTTGGTATTGACATTTTTGCTGGGAAGAAATCGGCCTTCAACTCATGATATGGATGTCCCCAGTCTTAACAGGAATGAGTTCCGGTGGATTGGCATCCAGATGGGTAGCTATCACTACTCTGGGATGGTGGGCAGGTATGAAAGAACCTTTGTCTGCCTGGAGGAGGCCTAGGGAAGGAGACTGAACAGAAGTATGGCTGTAAAGAAGCAACCTCAATCATGGCTGTTTGCCAAGACAGAGGAGGCAGCCATTGCAATCAAAGTCATGGTTTCAAAAGGACCAGTGACTAGACACCTCTTACATGATTAATTTGATGCTGCATTTTAGTTTCCCCATCTCCTCTATCTTTTGGGAAGTCTTCACCCAGAACAAGGGAGCCATGACCTTCATAAGACTACTATCCTCTTTTTCCTTTCACTACACTATAGCCCTGGTGTGGGAGAGGGCTCGGTACTGTCTGTGGTTTAGTTTACTTTAGTTTTCACTCAATCTGGAGTCAGGAAGCTGTGGATTCTACCAAATGGTGCTTGTGCCCTTTTCCCACTGTCCCTTGGTCTGGTCCCCTTTTCCCTATAGCCCTCAATGTACCACTCTCACAGACTAGAGACCAAGCTAAGCCCCTGCCTGTGTCTCTCCCTCAACCCCAGTAGACGGGGGAGAAAGAGGAGGCGAGGGGAGGAGACATGTCCTTTCGTCGGGCATTTAGGAGTGTCCACCTCTGTAGGCTCCACCCTGTGGATATCTTCAAGAGATGTAGCATTTGAGAGAAGATGGAATTACACTACAGTGGCTTATGGGAACAGGAAAATTGAATCAAAGTGGTTTTGGTGCTGTAAGGTATCTGAGAGCATTTGTAGAAAGAAATGAGATTGCCAGGGGAGAAAGACAATTCAATGAAGCAAAGGAGAGAGGACAAAATGAAAGAACTTGGCTCCCAGTAGAGACAGAAGGAATGAGCTCCAGAAATAGAAGAAAAATATTCCTTAAAATTAGAGGGCTTCTTGATTTGCATCTCTCTGACTGCTAATGATGTGGAACATTTCCTCATACATTTATTGGCCATTTGTATTTCTTCTTTTGTGAAGTGTCTATTTAGATCCTTTTCCCATTTCTTGATTGTGTTATTTGTTTTCTTAGCTGTGAT